>CAJVRN010000040.1:4870000-5045000 GCA_911728415.1 Lagocephalus sceleratus
ACAGTAACTTAACGTTGTGCCAAACACAGGTCAAGGCCTGATTTAAACTGCATAATGGGTTAAATAACCACAGAAAAATAATAAGTTTTAACCCCTGGACTAAACATACAGTTTATTCATATTGTCCTTTTATATGATAAAAAATTGATGTGTGTATCTCTCCCAGCCAGGCAACATGCATAAAGATCTAATCATATATTTGAAGCGGCGTGGTGAGCGCAGCGTAAACCCAACTGTGCTGTAAATGTGCCACCTAGCCGCTGTCACACTGACCCATCACTGAGCCTTTTTTTTTTTTTTTTTTGAGCTGGAACATAAAAGTGAGCTCTGAACTATCAGACACGTTCCAACACGTAAGAGGGAGAGCAGGAGGGGAGTCCAACGCTCTGACTCCAGTTGTAGTAACCGCGCGCGCGGCCGATTCGGAATCCCAAAAGTCCACTCCTGCCCTCGCGCGTCGCCGCAGAGCCGTGACATTTCCCTCCGGAGTTGACGCCACCGTTTGGGTGGCAGCATCTGTCACCCGCTCTCCGGTCTTTACCCTTTGCTTCAAAAAGTTTAGTCGGGGCCTGGGGAGCGTGGCGCATCACACATGGCCTAACCTCTGGAACGCCTCTGTATGTTTTGCTCCTCAGACCCGAGAGCATGCTCCAGCAAGCCTCCCGGAAGCCGCTGCTCTTTTTCTTTTTTTCTTTTTTTTCTTTTTTTTCCCCCCCGAGACGGCACAAACTTGTTGGCTGTTGTCAGATTTTAAATGCCACGCAGTGACCTGATCCGATGTTTGGATGATAGGGGGCGAGGACTGCAGTCGAGTTTTGGAACACTCTTGCATATCTCTTTGTGTTTAACCTGCTCCCAACCTTAGCTTCCTGTCCTTAACCCTCGTTCTTATGAGCTGCAGGAGGAATAAATCAGCCCCCCCACATTCCTCCACTCATGTCTGACCAAACCAAATACCAAGCTGCATTTTTCCCCTCTATCTGGTCGCCCGCAAAAGTAATAATAGGTGTTGATTTTTTTTTTTATGGTTCTCGGTCAATGCTAGCACTTGTAGACAAAAGGAAATCCTGTTCTGATGCAAACTTAAAGGAAAGATAAAGAGCAATTACTTCGTTGATCTGATGAGGAAGGAGGCACTTTTTTTTGTTGTTTACATGCGTAGTAAACTCCCTGAACTGTACAATAATATAATTGTTATTATTGGGTCATCAAAGCATTCCTTCAAGAGACTCTTCCAGAATCGGCCTTTCCGAAGACAACGATGAGCCAAGCTGGAACTAGAAGCGACTGATTAAATGTCCAGCAGTGTGGCGCCATTGTGTGTCGGACCAGCTCAGGATCTGGCTCTGTTTACAGCCCTGTTACACACACACACACACTCGCCGAGTCAGCTCTCCTCTGCGACGTTTGATGTTGCGTCCTCCAGCAGACACACACGCACCCCCCCCCCACCCGATGAATGCTACTTCTGCATCCTGCTGTTGTTCACGTCTCAGACTTTTCCCCCGACCTGTTGTTAGCCTTGCTGGGCGGGGGGGGGGGGACCATCTGCTCCCCCTCAAACACACACTCGCGAGCGCACGCTCATATAAACAGTGATCACACAAACACAGACACACGGGCCAGCTGCCTGCTCCATGGTCTGTGCTAGAGGCAGACTGTTACATCTGTCCCTGTCTAACCTCAACCCTCTGGCCCAGCAGCAATTAGCCCACATTAACAGCCCCCTGGGACTGGGCTTCATTAAAGAGACCGTCAGAGTGCAGCGCGCTCACCAGCAGCTCCAGTCGCAGACGCGAATCGGCGCGGAGTGGCGTTTGTCATTTCACCGGCTTAAAAAAAACGAACGACTCCGGGGGTGCAGGGAGGATGTCCTCAAAAGTGTCCGCTGCTCACCCTGCACGACACCTGCTGACCTCGGTGCTCCTTTGTCTCAGCTCCCAGCGAATGATGTCATCCTATTAATGACGACATCTCGATGAGATCGGATGTCGGTTTGAAAACACAAGGGGATAAAGGGAAGGCGAAAGTTTGTTGATAACGCCAAAGTCAGCCGCCCTGTCGGGGAAAATGAATGTCGGCAAATATTAAACATTTGTTATTTTGATAAATTAGGTTTTACACACCCAGATACACCCGCAGGGAAGGTTAAATGAATTACCCTGGAACTAAACGACCAGAATCTGATGTCTGTGGCCAACGGTTTCGTCACCGTTGTACTATTCTTCCTTTTCTCATAAAGGATCTCTTTTTCTTGTGCGGGGTTTCTCTTAGATCAGGAAGTGTGAAGAACCACTGGACCGAGATTTACTCCTTTGTGAAGCAGCTGGCAGAGAAATTCATCAGGTGACCGAGTAATCGTGGAGGAATGCGAAGGTTTCCGCCCGCGCGTCTCGGTCCGTTTAAACCGGCGGTGTGTCTTTTGCAGCCCCATGCTGCGGATGTCCTTCATTGTCTTCTCCACGCGCGGCACCATCGTCATGAAGCTGACCGAGGACAGGTGAGGCTCCCGCCCTCGGTGTCGTCCGTCCTACGTGGTAGCTCCGGTCTGTGCTCCATAAGGGCGTGCTGTGCTTTTATCGGGTTTGTTTACTCTGCAGGGAGGCCATCAAAGGAGGCCTAATGGCTCTGAAAAATGTTATCCCCGGAGGAGACACATTCATGAACTTGGGCCTGGAAATGGTGAGGGAGTCGTTATATTAAAACCGCTGTATAAAACATCTGCTGAGGCTTCCTTTGCTCAGTATTGGGACGGGATCCTGAATTCCCTGCGGGACCGTCAAATATCCTGTATTAAAATGTCAACCGTTGCTTTGAATTGCAGGCTAATATGCAGATATACCAGGAGAGATACGGTAAGAGGGATGGCACGTCCTCAGTCGCTGTGGTTGAGTGTGTCAGAGAACATGAAGCGTATGCTGTGTGTGTGTGCGTGCGGGTGTGTGTGTGTGTGTGTGTGTGTGTGTTGCGCAGGCACGGCCAGCGTCATCATCGCGCTCACTGACGGAGAGCTGAACGAGTGGCAGTTCGACACAGCCCAGCGAGAGGTAAGGGCGGGGGGGGGGGGGTCCGCTCCCGCCCGTCGCGTCCGAGTGGTGGAGGTGAAGATCAACTTTCATGAGTCCCATCGTGTTTTAAGACGGGTTTACTCTTTCCCAGGCGCAGAGGGCCAGGTCTATGGGGGCCATCGTTTACTGCGTCGGGGTCAAAAATTTCAACCAGACCCAGGTATGAAGTCATAGGTCCATCAAAGCGAATACACCAACGCTCGTTGAGGTCATTGGATCTGTATGTCGCTCCAGCTCGCAACTATTGCCGACACCGTTGAGCACGTGTTTCCCGTCTGGGGCGGCTTCCAGTCTCTCCGAGGGATCATCGACTCGGTACGACGCCCACGCGACCGCGGTCCGCGGCGCGCGGTAAAAAAAAATTGACCCGGCCTGTTTCCTCTCTCTCAAAGATCATCAAGAAGTCGTGCATCGAGATCCTCGCGGCCGAGCCGTCCAGCGTGTGCGCGGGAGGTAAGAGGTGTGAGGTCGCGGGGGGGGGGTTCCCCCCTCCCTCCCGCGGTCGCGGCGTGCGATTGCGTCAGATGCGCAGTCATTGAAAGCCTCCAGAGAGAAAAAGGCAGGGTTGAGTGATCACACGGACGCTTATGAGCGTGGAGTGACACAGAGCGTATTGTCATTCACGGCCGGGGGAAATTAGCATAGCTGCTTCGGCACAGCGTGTGTGCAACAGACGGGGAGGGGCAGGCTGGGGGGGGGGCGGGTTTGGTTGGAGGAATTAACCATGAATCTTCAAGCATGGCTGCCTTTCTGGCCCGGCTTGCCACAAGATATAGGTTGACACGAATGTTCGGCTCCATGCACGTCCAGCCCCTCCGCCGTTTCAGGAAGCGGGAAACGGGAAAATAAGAGATATTTGAGAGCTTCTGTGCAGCCAGCGGGATGGATGAGCTTTGACATGACCTTATTAGGACTCACTTTAGAGGGTGCATTAGAGTTACCAGGACAACCAATGGAGGCATCGCATCCATTATGGTGTTATGAGGGTAGAGGGGAGGAATGAAATTAGTCTCTGGAAGGACAAAAACAAGGAAGGATGGTCGAGCAAATCAGACCGGTGCCCATCGGATAATTACAGTCTGGTCCGTGCTGACGTGCACCCAAACATCCTCCAACAGCCTCATTTAATATTCGATTGATGAGCGAGCTAATGGTCAGTGAACTAAGAAATGAAAGGCTCCCTTCAACAAAGGCTTGATTCCAGCATAATTAGCGAAGGATCCTAACAAACGGAACACGGCCCCATCTCATTTTAGGAGTTCTTTAAACAGAATGCGTGTGAATTAATCACATTTGTTTCACGTGGAGAGCTTCAAACTGTCACCTAAAGACACGACTGGCCTCTTCTGATGCTAATGTGACATTCAAGCTCTCGTTGTGGTCAAGGATAGTTTGTTTTTTGTGAAAAACTGAACGGCTGTGGACGAGATTTGATCGGAACATCTCCCCGCATCCATCCATCCCAGCGAGAACGCAAGGGCTCGGCCTGACACGCTGCATAGGTGTTGTGACAGTTTCTCTGTCCACACACAGACACAGACATGCATTGCACAAGATGTTGTTTGAAGCCAGCACCCCCCCCCCCACACACACACACACACACACACAGTAGGTGTCCCTCACACTGATGTGAAGTGACCAGACCGAGCTGCCTGCAAACAGGCCATCAGACCGGACAGCGAACGTTAGGCCGCACTATCTGACATGACAGCAGCGATTCTCTTCACAGACACACACACACGCACACACACAGAGGACAGTGAGACTTGGGCCTCAGATCTGACATGACAGCAGAGATTGCTGCTTTCATTAACGCCTGACCCTTTCCTCCCCGATGTCCCGTCCTCCTCGGCCCCTCCCTCCCCTCCACTGTCCCGTCGCACTAACTTGATTGAAGAGTCGCCGTTCGGACAAGCCGCATCCCGCTTACCCCGCGTACGAGAGAGGCACGCGCGCACACGCGCACGCACACATGTGTTGCGGTCGCGCACGGTCACACGTTGGGCCAATCCTTGTCAGGAGTTCAGGTGCAGATGGAAATGGACATGTGGCCGTAGAGGCAGGCTGCGAGGAGAGGACGGCGGAGTGTGTGTATGTGTGTGTGTGTGTGTGCGCGCGGTAGGTGACAGCGGGGCAACACCAGTCCGCCGTGTGTGACAGCGGTGACCTTTTAGTCCAGCAAACCTGCCTGTGCTTGTGCGGGATTAGATGTTCATACTGGTAAAAATCAGGAGTTAATAGCTGGATCTTTCTCTGACAGACGCGTTATTGTGATGTGTTATGGCACTTCAGTGCCACAGGCAGGAAAAAGTCGAACCAAAAGTGTTTCAGTGTCGGTTGTGACGGTTGTGTTAAGGGCAGGTGGAAGAAAGAAGGTGTGTTTAATAGTAACTAATCATGCAGCCTGTAACGAGGTGTTTGAATATAATACGGTCCAATTTTATTCCAATAATATATGAAGTCAATCAAAATTTTAGTATTATACCATAACATTACACTTTGAATGGTTAATTCTAAGAAAAACATGAGGACTAATGCATACATTGTAGCTTGATTTGGTTGATTTGGCGTGGAGGAGGTTGATTTGATTTGGAGGCTGGATAAATGTAAAAGAGAATGATTTTAACAGCATCTGTCTGCAGACAGCTCTGGAGTGACGAGTTTCTGCCTCTGATTATCTGTATTTATGGTTTTTCGTAGTAGCCTGGCTGACCTTTGAAGGCAGCGCTGTCACGTATACACCCACAGCCACTCTCACTTGTATCCAGTGATCTTTACGCTGCAGCTTTAAATGTTAAAGGTGCGGCTAACGCTCTATACGCCGGAGGAAGGCCGATGGGACGTCCTTCAGAAGAAAAAAAAAAAAAAGAATAGAAAAAAAAAAACACAGTTCGCCAACACCGTGTGCATATCTTCACATGTGCCAACAGCACCATAGGTACAGTCAGACCTGCTCCAACAGTGCCGCGCTGTCGCGGGCCCCACAGGCGCATCTTTAAGCCGCTGATGTTTTTTTCCCCTCGCTCTCTAGCATATGCTGGGTAGCAGCCACATAGACACTGCAGCATATGCTGGCAAGCTTCTGTCAGCACGCTTTAACGGTGCCCGAGGGAAGCTAAAGGTCAATCTCACACACACACACACACACACACGCACGCACACACACAGGCGCACACATGTGCACAGAGCATTTTTAGCATCAGCACTGTTGAAACCTGCTTTGGTCAGACAGAAGCAAATATTGCTGAGGCTTTCGCACATTTAACAAGTCGATGCTTGAATATTTTATAATATACTATATATATTATATATATTATTGAATATTATATAATATACTATATAACACGGTTGTGAACAATGACTATGAACCCGTCGACTGTTGTTTGCCATACAGTATCATACCGTCGGATATTTTAGTTGAGATTTGGCAGAGAGGTTTTGAAAGGGAGAGGCTTTAATCGGTTCTGGCTAAACGAGCAGATTCCCACTCAGATCTCCGCTCTTCCCATGTTGTCTTAGAGAGTTTCCAGGTGGTGGTGAGAGGTAATGGATTCCTCCATGCCAGAAACATTGACCAGGTGCTGTGCAGCTTCAAACTGAATGACACGCTCTCTGTGGGTAGGTGCACCCACGCGATAAAGATGCGCGTTGCCCAATAACAGCGGCTGATACGACAAATATGCTCGAGCAGGCCTAATTTCTGTCTTCCCTGCACAGACGAGAGACCAGCTGGGATAGAGGATACCTTCCTGCTCTGCCCTGCCCCTGTTGTTGAGGAGCCTGGGAGGTAAAAGGCACATATTATGAATCTCTTTCAGCCCTTTTTTTTTTTTTTTTTGCACATAAAGACTTCTGTCCTTGAATAAATTAGGGCCAAAGTCATTGCATGTCTGTGATCAATCAGCGTTTGTCAGAGCTAACGAAGCCAGACACCAATCACACGGGGATAACAGGAGGAGAGCCCAGGAACACAACTTAATGAGAGCCTGCTGGAGAGAGCTGTCTCAACTGCGCATCTGCGTGTTAGTGTACTTGGGCGTGTGATAAATCAGCTGAACGGTTTTGCAACACCCTAGTGGGATTGGACTCTGCAGAGTTTCCTCCCAGGGCTCCCAGCACCGCTCCCGGCGATTCGGAGCCGAAGTTGTCCGGGTAGACAGAGCGACACTGTCGGCTGAGCTCAGAGAGGACTGGTGAGCCATCAGCCTTCCCAGTCACCGACGCCTGCAGTGCTCTGCATAATTATACACTCCAGCCAGCGGCTTCAGACACCTTCCAGTCATCATCTGTCTTGTTGCTGTCACTCAGATTTCAAGAGTGATTTGAGCTTTTCTTGTCCGCCAGTGAAAAAGTACTGCTTCGATGAGGAAGTATTGCTCAGGGATTAGAAAAAAACAACAACATGTTTTGTTGTAAAACGAAGGCAGCGGGGAGATTTAAGCGAGAGCTTTACGCGCAAACGCTAAAATTGACAAAACGACGTCGAGGCTTTCAATTAACAACTGAGGAAATTTGTGATCCTTCCAGTCAGACCGGGCTACTCCTCCAGACCCCGCCGCACTGGTGCCTGGAGAAGGCATTCTTCCATGTAAGAGAAGCCCATTAGAGTCAGTGTTGGCTAACACCCCGAGTGCCACTAAAGAGGAGGTCAGCTGTGAATGGCTGAAGGGCCCAGAGCGGAGGGCAACATCTGGCCCGCGACTTCTGGGCCGTGGAGCGAACACCTGGAAAATACCGCTCGCAGATTTTCCTGTTAAAAGAAAAATCGACTCAGACACATGTGAAAGGTCAACTGAAAACTGTGTTACGTGTCCCTCTCCCACTATAACCAGTCCATTTCACACCTCTCTGGTCATGGCTGCGGGGGGACCCATCATTAACATACAAGTGCCATACAATTTTTTTTGGGGGGGGGGGCATTTTATTGTGTTTGTCACATCGAACGATCTCGCAAACAGGACAAAAGCTGCATCTGTCGGTGAAACTTAGCTGGGAAGAAGGAGATCTCCAGCTGCAACCCTAAAAGTCACCCTTAAATGTCAGGTTACATTACCAGTGAATTGGTTTCCATCCTGGTGAACTCCTCGGTCAGACCCCCCAAGTCCCCCTCTCACCTTCTCCTCAGCCCAAGTCAAAATGCAATCATTGATGGTTCCGTCACACAAATCAAAGTTGACTGGGAACCTTCCTTCCGGATGCTGGGAACACCCCCCCCCCCCCATCCCCACCCCCACATGTCTGCAGTCTGCCTGAAAGAACTATTGACTGTATATTAAAGCCGGTGGGGGGGCACCTGCGCTGCAGTGATTGAGGAAGTGAAGAGGGGGTCTCGTAGGGGAGGGACAGCGCTAAAGGGATCTTTAAGGCCTTCCTCCCCACCCTCCCCCACTCTCTGGCTTTCCTCCCCTCTGTCCCTCCCTGGAGTGACCAGTACCACCCTGCCCCCACCCCCTCGCCCCCACCACAAATCTTAAACCAGAACTCAATGCCCCGCTTGTCTCTGACACCCTCAATCCATAAGAACAACACAGGAAGCCATCCTCCATGTTCGAACCCTCCAGATCCAGGGCTACCTCCCGCTTTTCCTGGTTTTGCATCAAGAGCACTTTTCCACCACGGCTTCTTCTGGCCGCAGTGTTTTAGGTTCAGATATCATCAGCGAGCACTGAAGAATGAGAAGTCATTTGTGGTTTCCATATTAGAGGCCCTGATCCAGACAGAAAGGATTCCTTTGGTGGGTGGAGGCCTCGCTGACCTCCTTCAAATCTTTGGCTTTGCCTGTGTTAGCATGTTTGTGCGCTAATAAAGCGAGATGGGCCCATGTGGATTGAAGAATTTGTAGCAGCGCTGCAGGCGGGGGCCCGTACAGAAATGTGTGTCAAGAGATTAGCGATGGGGTGTGTTTGTGTATGTGTGTGTGTGTGTGTGTGTGTGTGTGTGTGTGACCTTCGGCTGTTTTTGCAGGGTGATCTACCTGCAAGTGAGCATGAACCAGGGCCTCTCCTACATCACCAGCTCGGTTCACATCACCACTACTGAATGCGTGAGTCCACCACCTCCGGGCTGCCGTTCCCCTCCGCTGCCGCGTCTGAACCAGAGCTCTTTCAAACTCCGTCTCTTTGCGCTCTTCAGTCTTCCCCTTTCTCTCTGAGGTCTCCTCTGTTGTTTCTGTCCATCAGAGGAGGCTGTGAGTATGTTGGGTTTTTTTTTTTTTTTCTATTTTTTTCCTTCGTCTTCTCCTCTCCTGGCCCCGGAGCTCCGTTCACTCTCGTCCCCGCTGCTTCTCCCCAGTTTGACGGCACCATCGTGCTGGTATCGTTGCTGGTGGTGTTCCTGCTGCTGGCTCTGCTGCTGATGTGGTGGTTCTGGCCTCTCTGCTGCACCGTGGTAGGTTAACAAACACACACACACACACCCGTATATCCTTTAGCCTGATGGCCTTTTGGTTGACGGGTGTGTTAACCTCACGTTAGGTGATCAAAGAGCCTCCCCCGCCTCCTCCTCCGGAACCGGTAAGGCTCTTTCCAACATCCAGTTAATTCCACGATGAGCTTCCTCAAGTAATTGAGTCTCGCTCTCAGGAATCTGATGAAGACGACGGGATGCCCAAGAAGAAGTGGCCCACGGTGGACGCGTCCTACTACGGTGGGAGGGGAGTGGGTGGCATCAAGCGCATGGAGGTACGAGCGCGCGCTCACACGCGTCTTCACGTGGGGTTTCAAAAGAATACACGGTTGCACGATGGCTTCTCCAGGTTCGGTGGGGGGAGAAGGGCTCCACCGAGGAAGGTGCCAAGCTGGACAAGCCCAAAAACGCCGTGGTTAAGATGCCGGATCAGGAGTTTGAGCCATACGAGCCAAAGCCTCGAAAGGCGCCGCGCCGCCGCCCTCAGCAGAGGAGGTGGTACACCCCCATAAAGGTGGGTCCGGGGGGAGGGGGGCAGTTAAACGAATGCGTCGTGTCACTTCGCGGCACGAGTTGAATTTTTGGTTCTGCAGGGGAAGCTGGACGCCATTTGGGCTCTGTTCAGGAGAGGTTACGACCAGGTGTCCCTGATGAGACCGCTGCCCGGAGATCAGGTAAGAGGCCGCAAACACTTTTATTCTCCAGCAGAAACACTGCTTCTCTGCTTCTGGAGCATCGGCAGCAGAGAGGAAAGAGAGAGGGAAAAGAGAGCGGAGAGCGGCCCCTGCTATCTAACCTTGACCCTGTGTGGCAGCCCACAGACATGTTTGCCCCATCACACTGGTTGCCATGGCGAAACATCTGCTCCGTTGTAAATGGCGTCATTGTCGCCTCTCATAGCCGAGCCCTTATCACCCTGATATGTATTGATCTGCCCCATGAAAGGCGCGATTCAACTGTCCTCGATTTATGTGCAGCACAGAAGACAAAAGTGGACATCGCTAATGGTTTCCTCCGTTTTATCCATCTCGGACCCGTTATTCCGGGCGGAACAATTCATCTTTGTCATCGGGACAGAAGTTTTTGGCAGCCGCTCCACAACGACCCCCAACGAATCCCTTTCACGAGTCATTAACTGCGGAATGGAAAACCAGGGCAAAGAAATCAACTTTTGTTGCGAAGGACCTGCTTCCACATGACGGAGACAATGACCTGTCGTGTTGGGGGGGGTGCACGCACATAAATCCTCAGAGTGAAGGGAGAAAGAGCGCGGCGTTTAACCAGCACGGATCGGTGTTAACCAGCAGCTCGGGACGCCGCTCGTCCCGCTTTCTCTCCGCATTACTCCTACTTGACTGCCTCTGCAAATGGCCATCAGTGGGCTGCCAGTTTCTGCCACGCTCCCTAATCTCCGCCTGGTGTGTGCGCGCGCGCGCCCGCCCGCGTCTGAATCACCGCGCACGCCGCGCCCTGCAGAGCGAGCGTCGCGCAAAGCAGATGGAGAGCTGAAAGGCCACGAGCCATATTGTGACAGAAGAAATTCCGTTCGTTTGCCCCCCCCCCGCGCGCCGTTGGCACCGATGACCTCAGTCCAAAGACTCAACTGGGGGGGGGTGCCCTCGCTCAGGCCCCAGCGCAAACCGAGATAATTTCGTGTTTGACTGAGCAATTTTCTGCATCTCCATACACTCATATCTGTATATTTGCCCAAGTCCAACGGTTAACATTGGTATAAGACATTAAGAGCATCACAAGGTCGAGTGTATTCCTATTTAATTGCCAGTTCTGCTCTTGGATCTTGAGATCATGAGTCAAGTGTCCAGCCTTCAGAGCAGCAGACGCCTTTTGAGTCTGCCCATATGTCCAAGTTTCCATTCGCAAATGACACTTCTGCTTTGTCGCATGGGGGACCAGAACAAGACTGCTGTCTCTGTATTTATGATACAGCCTCTCTGAGGTTTGGGGATCAGGAGGAGACACTGAGACCTGCGATGGAGTGGTGGTAAGAGCGGTCCTGGGGGTGTGCAAGGGTTTTATTTTATTCCTCAAAAGGAGGTGAGGCCTTCAGGTAAACAAAAGCCAATAGGAGGAAAGCAGCGACAAACGTCTGAGGGTCACTGATGAAGCCCGTGGATGGATTCGGTCCCCCTCTGCTCCCCTGCAGCCGCCGCCCTAAACCTTCCCTCAATCGGTTTGTGTTATTCATGAAGCCGAGGCTTCATTCAGGCCATATGTTCTGGCCGAGGCATTCTTACAGTCTCGCACACGCCCTCATATTCATGAGCTTGTGTTCTCATTGTGTCCATATGCTGTGTCTGGTGTTGTGCTGCTGCTTTGCTGCCCACAAACTGGCCCTTTCACTCCAGCCCCAACAACAAGACCTAAGCAGTCACCACCACCCCCCCCCCAGCGCTTCCCAGAGCAGAGCTTCCCCCCTAATCAATTACACACACCCCTCACACACACATAAACACAATAGCCCCTTCAGTCAGAAGGCTGCTGCGGCTGGGGTCCTCTTACGGCCCCTGTGTGACTTTAGGGCCTCTCTGTTTAATAAGGTGTTATAATCAGACCACCAAGGGTCTGACCTGCTCTCCATTCTTCACGTACTGGCCAAGAGAGAGAGCAGCTCCTCTTGTGTGTCTGCAGGAGAATGCAGAACCCATCGGGGTGAACAATGCCTGAAGTGTCCTTTTTCTCCCCAAAATTGTAAATCATGTTAAACGCTCAGGGGGCCTCCGTTAACTATTGTCCGCTTATTAAAATCCCTCCTTTACATTCCGACAAGTCAGGCACATGAGAGACATAAAGCACGGAGGAAGAGCGTGCCTGTGTGTGCGCGACCGTTCGTCAATGCCCGTTTATTTTGCCAACCTCGCAGCTATTGTTGTGCAGGTGTGGACCGAAGACAGAAGCAGCTCTGTGCGCCCCGCGGGGCCCTCACACACACACACACCTCTGTGAGCACGACCCAGCGCAGGCGTCGGCTCGGGAATCCTAAAGGCTCTTTGATTTTTTTTTTTTTTTTTCTTGCGCCGAGACGCTCAGTCTGCATTTGAATCTGCGCCCTGACGTCGCTCGCCTCTCGTGTCTCGACAGGGCCGCTGCATCAACTTCCAGCGGGTCAAGGACGGGGAGTCGGCCAGGAACAACCACGCGCCCCCTCGCCCATGTCACACCAGCTCCCTGCCCCCGCCGCCCCCGGCGGAGAGACCCCTGATCTCCAACTCCGTCCCCCGGACGAAGCCTCCGTCCAGGGGGCCCCGCACCGAGCCGCCCGCCCGGGCCCCGCCGCCCGTGGCCCCTTCGGGCCCGCCCCCGGCCCGAGCGCCCCCCGGGCCCGGCCCTCGTGCGCCCCCGCCATCCCGACCCCCGCCCAAGCTTTGATGACAAAGGAAAGGAAACGGCGCTCCAATCGATCCCACCAAAGGAATGTTTGACGTCCTCTCCTCGCCACGGTGACGGAGACGGCACAGAGACGTTTGGATCAGGTTCTCTGTGCTTTGTTGCTGGACAGCAAAATGTATTTATCTGATATCAGAGTCTGCCGAGAGCGATCGGAAATGTAAAAACAAGCGGTATGAGGGAGAAGCACGTAGTTACAATGATCCAGCCTGGATGCGCAGTATCAGTATTATTTAGCATTAATGTGCGGAAGTGTGGTAAGAGGAAGTGCAATGTTTTCAAAGGGCTGCAATGATTGAGGGTGTGCTGAAAAGTGCATAAAGTCAACTGTTGACTTTGTTGGTGTGAGTTACTGCGAGTTTAACGCCACGACTCGTCATTTAATCTCTTCAATCAAAGGAACTTTCATATAGCCGACCTAACATTTTGTGGAATACGATGATCCTTCTGCAACTGCAGGGCAGTTTCTCCTGGTTTGTTTGTTTTTTTTATTTATTTTAATACAAGCCCTGTCCGAATTGTTTCCTGTTTAGCGATATGCGGGTTTTAATGGGGTTTCCATCAGGAGGTGGACAGAAGGAAGACTGGGTCTTGAAGACACCGCATCGACATCTCATATCATCGGGGTTCTCCTGCATACGCTTTTACCGACTGAAATGATCGTTTGCATTATTTCTTTATTAACAACCTTTAATATCCGTCTTCATTAAACAAAAATGTTTTTTTATGGTCTGCCTGGCAGAAAATTCTTTCATGTTTATTAAAAATCTTTAAAGAAATATGGCATTTTTATTTGAGCAAGGCCCTTTTTCTGCAGAGTCATATTGTGAATCAGCTAACAAACACGGTGAGGCACATTTACGACTTAATTGGGTAATGTAGGATGTAATGTTTGGTGATGTGCCCTCTTTAGGTAATGTTCTTTAATTAAACTAATTACACTTGGACTACTACCAAGATATAAATCTCTACTCTTTATTGCAGAGGTGGCCTTAAAGAATCAGTCTGTGAATTTACCTTTAAGCCTCTGAAACAAATCACTGCACAAATGTCTTCTCATGCCAGACAAAAAAAAAACTAACATTTTAGTGGCTGGACTGGATATTCAAATAAAACTTTGATACCTGAAGCCAAGTTACATTGAAACGCTTTGCTCTTGAAGAGATTGTCTCTGCCTTCTCATGAACTGACAGAAACACTGAGCTCAGACACAAAAGAGCACAATTAGGAGGTCACTGTGTCACAGTGTGACTCATTTTGCTGCAATGCGCTGCAACACATGAATCATATGAACCTAATGGCATGACTCCTGGACAAGAACTTGCAGCTTCGCTCTGCACAAACAGCTGCATTAAAGCCATCGGGCTGCAAAAGAACCGAGAGCCTTGCATTAAGAGGGAAAAAAAAAAGATACTAAATGCATGGTGAGAACATAAATACTTTTTTATGTTTATAGAGACTTTTATCTGATGCAAACAAATCACCGTTAAGTGACTCCTAGTTAAATGGCAGCCAAAGGAGTTTCCTTTTGTTCTGTCAATGTCCATCAAGGCACAACCAGACTTGCTGCTACGCAAAACACGCATACATACCAAAATCTACAAATCGGTATGCGTGTAAATCCACCAGTACTCATGCATTTTCAGTCCAAACAGTGACATGAGCAATTTTTTTTTTTTCAGGCTTTCCTTTTCCTTTTCTGCATTTTCTTTCCA
Source organism: Lagocephalus sceleratus (assembly GCA_911728415.1). Lineage (NCBI taxonomy): Eukaryota > Metazoa > Chordata > Actinopteri > Tetraodontiformes > Tetraodontidae > Lagocephalus > Lagocephalus sceleratus. The sequence continues at coordinate 4,884,594 of CAJVRN010000040.1, forward strand.
GACAGCGCCCCCTTCTGGGCCCCTTTCACCATGCCCTTGAAGTGGCCCTGCAGTTTGGCTCGTTTCCTTATGAACAAAAATAAACATAGCTGAGTCCAACATTCTTGTGTGAATCAAGTTCCTGATTGAATTGGAAGTGCTGACGGTACCTGCGATTGAGCTGGGCCTTCTTCAGAGGGATGTACGCGTAAGGATCCAGTTTTCCTTGTTTCTTCACATCTCCTTTTCCTTTCTGAGTGATGGATCAAAAGATGTTCAGAGGTATAATTTTAAGCTCTCGAATTTTTCAGCGGATGTCTCACCTTAGACTTGTATTCTGATCCGATTTCGTCCCTCCCTCCGAGGGGTCTGTGGATTCCAGCACCTCCAGCTGTGGGGGGAATAAGATTGAGCCCACAATAACCAATGAAGGGATCTCTGAATATTCGGCCATACCTTTATATTTAAGTTGAGGTTCAGTGTCCATGTCCTCGTCAAAGTTGCCATCTAGGAACTTCCTTTTCTGTGTCTTTTTCTGGGGGGGGTCCAAAGAAATGAAAACATAAGCAGCCATAAATCAACAGCAACACTACAGCCATAAACCCGCACTGATGTACTCACACTCTTGACTCCAGCTTCTTCTAGGATATCCTTCATCTCTCCCTCATCTGTGAAAATGAACAAGTCATTTCCTTCACAACATGCTCATAGAAATGACACAAGCCAGCCGACCCAACCCTTACCTTCTTCTCCTGCATCTTCCTCGTCTTCGTCTCTGATGATCAGCCGCCCGTCTGACGTCACCTTGAAGCCGTGCTCCACCTTGCTGCTCTTTTTCTGAGCCGGGTTGGTGGCTAACACAAACCGCATATTATAGTACCGAAAGTACAAATGGTTTCATTTGCAGTCTTACCTAGAACTCTCTGGGAAACTTTGGGATCCAGGAAGTTAAGTGGATCGTCCTCCTCCCCTTCTTTGAGCCAGGCCTTTCCTTTGTGCCCCTTGCCCGTCTTCTTCTGAGCCTTTCCTTCATCCTCAGATAAATCGCTGTCCGACTCAGCGAGGATGTCCTCAATACTAGGGGAGAATGTAAATAAAAACAACTGTTGTAAAAGTGTCACAGAAAAAACGGTCTAATCCCCAAGATGGCGCTCTACCTTTGGCTTTTCGCTTTAGGCACCTCGGCTTCACTCTCCGACTCCTCCTGCTCTTCTGCGGCTGATTTCCTCCTCTTGCTGCGAGCCTCGGCCTTGCGGATATTAGCGAGGACCTTGTGGTGCTCTGCGGGGAGCATGCTCTTCACCAGCTCGAACCTGGAAGAGCAGCGGCCGAAGGTCACGTCCTGCGCTACGCCGCGCTGTCCGCTGCTTTTGCAGGTGTTAAAAAGCGCATCTCACCCAAACTTTCTGATGAACTTTGTGAAGATGTTTTTCAGTTTGGTCCTGAAGTGTCTCCTCATGTCATCTTGAATCTTCCCGATGCCCTCCATCTGAGCACCGAGTTTGCGTTGAATGACAGCACAGGTATCCCTTCAAACTGGATTCATCAATACGGTCGATTCCTACCATGACAGTGACGTGAGACGCCAGTGTTTTAGGGTCCATGATGAAGAGGATGACCTTGATGAAGCCCAGCGCGGCTTTGACTATCTCTCTGGTGCGGGACGTCAGCAGCAGACAAATGTTGTGAAGCAGCTGTTCCATGGTGCTCACTTCGATGGCATCTGGAAGACAGAAGACAAGACGGTGAGCTGCGGCACGCGGGTCTACGAGGTCTCAAAAACCTTCTGACGTCAGGTGACCCACCTTTATATTGAAACACCAGTCGGGTCAGGGCCAGCACCGTGCACGTGATCATTGTGACAGAGCCTGTGAATCCTGCATAGACCAAGGCTAAATACTGCTCCATGGCATCTGGATCACAAAAAAAGAGTATTGTTTTTTTAATACAATCCTGATGAGGATTATTCTCACACCAAAAAAAGACCACTGTTACCTTTGGTGTTCCCACAGAAACGGACAAACACGTTTCCTATTTCCACCAGCAGATTATAGGCACTTTTACGGGCCCCGACAGACACCTCCTTGGTACATATTATCACCTGAAAATGGCATAAACCTCATGAAGATGATTTAAAAAAAAAAAAAAAACAGTACTTTTCGCATGTTGGGTTTATCCGCTTGATCCGTTTCGGTACCTCCGGCAGGAGAGCAGTGATGAAGGTTTTGTGTTCTTCATCGAGCCTCTTCACGATGTTGGACAGACACTTCAGTCTCGGCTGGGCGGAACCGTTCAGAGAGAGATACCGTCAGAAAGAGCAGTCAATCAAAGTCGATGCTCCCATTCAACCTTGGCTCAATGTCATTCAACACCGCAGAAGGAATAGCAGAAAGGGTCTCACCCTCTTTGCCGGCGAAGAAGCGTTTTTCAGAGTTTCGAGCAGGACGACCTTCAGCGTCTCCAGATTTGAAACCACAAATGATCTACACTCCTCCTTCTCCCCTCCGCACATCTCCTCCAGCACACGGTACGCCTTCTTCTGCATTCCCGGCTCCTTGGTCTAAAACAGACACCACATCACCTAAAGCGTTCTGGATTCAGATCCTAATAACATTTTTTTTTTTCCTCACCTCTAAATACGGTCTGATCAGCTCGAAGGTTTTTGTCAGGGCGGCCTCGTCTACAAAGGGAGCCATGGCGATCACCAGGTCCATCATGGCGAGCCTGAGAGGAAACGTGTCAATATCGGCAGCAGATATTCTGAAGGAACATGTCCGTCGTCGTGTTTTACCGTGTGAACTCTGTGGTCTCTGTGCTGCTGAGCCTTTCGATGGCTTTTTGCAGGAACGTGCAGACCATCTGAAGAAAAGCGTCATTCACATTAGCGGGAAACGGGGATCATTCAAGGGCACGCGGCCTTCCAAGCACGCTCAGATCAATTAACACACCTCAGTTTGGGTAACAGTCAGGTAGATCTTGACGGTGTCTAGTATCGCCATCCTGTAGGTGCCCGACTCTCCAGCTGGAGGCTGCTGACCGTAAATGTTGAAGAAGATGGGCAGGAAATTCTTGGAGAAGCGGCCCAACTCGGCCTTTTCCTCCTCTAAAGACATGAACATGGACGCAGAACAGAGATGGGATGGGAAGATTTTAACTTTCAGATTAAAAAAAAAAAAAAAAAGGTTGGTGTAGAGACACTGTGTGCATGTTTCTACCTGTGCTGCAGCCCTTGTTGATGAGAGTGCGCAGTGCCTGGCACACAGTTAGTCTCAGGTCCGCACGGTCGTTGATGGCCATTCCGAGGGTGCGGGCGATTCCTTTGAAGGACGACAAGAGGTCTACGGGACACGTGCAGAAGCCGGGCAGCATGGTCCAAATCTGGAGAGAAGAAGCACGCTCTTCTAAATGATTCGTCCACAAAAAGAATGTAAACCAAACACCCCCCCATGTAGAAACAGCATGTAGCTACCTGTAGCTGTAGTGTCTGGTAGACTTTGGCCTCCAGTTTCTGATCCATTTGTTCACATTCATCAGCTAAAAACAAGATATGGATAAAAACATTTGAAAATGGCAACTATAGGAACAGAATTTTATTTTTAAAAATGATGCTTCGCACATTTACCTTTCTGTTTGAGTGTAGATGCCAAAGGGAGGAAATAAGAGGTAAAGAAGGCGAGCTGAGTGTTCTTCACATGATCCCGGATGACCGGGATTAGCCAACTGCGCGGGAACTCCAAGTCATCGCTTAAAAAAGAAAAGTGTGGTCAGTGAGATCGCTGTCCCAGTACGGTTTACCGACACCGTTTGCGTCCGCGTCACGTTCACTTACTCAACGCCGGTGATGTTGAGAGGCACGGCCCCCAGCACCACTTCGGGGCCCATGCTTTCGACGGCTGCTCCCACGGACAGGTCCACCTCGCCGCTGAAGGGGAAACGAGGGGTGGAGCGGAGGTCTGCCAGAGACTGCAGGGACTGTGCAGGACAACAGAGACAAGAAAAAAAACAAAAAAACATCCGGCTAAGACAGATAGCGCGGAAAAGGAAGAAGACGGCGTCCATTAAAACTAACTTTACCTTAACCATGATCGGATGAGCTTGTTTGCCCGCAATTCGGTAGAAGCAGCCCAGGATCTGCAGCACAAAGGGCCAGGAGGCATGGAAGCGGTAGGACAGTCCTTCTTCCACAATCCTGGAACACACAGTCAAGATCAATCTCACACCCTTAAAAAAATACAAAAAAAACCCACAAGCAACAACAGATGCTAGTGTAGTAAATAGTAGAGGGAACTCACCGAAATATTTTACAGACATAGGAGGGGTTTCCTGCTGACGCTGTGGCAGACACCATGCCCATGCCCTCCATGTGAGGGGCAACACACTCAGTCAACATTGTCTGGAACAGACAATTTACAGACATTGTAATAAAACAAAAAGCGACTCGGCTGACGAACTTCATCAGTTAAGATCTTTACGTTTGCAGGACGAAACTTCTCAAATGTTTTTACAGCTAATTTTTCGGGACTCTCTTGCTCATCTGCACCGATAAGTTCGTGTTCTGTCAAGTTTAGTGTATATTTTAAAATCATCTGTTCCGTAACCAAGAGATGCTCCTCCTACCTTTAGCGTGCTGGCGGCCGCGGCAATGACCTGCGCGTGAGGCGACAGCAGGCACGACATGGTGGCGGAGAAAAGGCGAGGGAGGTGACCCAACCCCAGAGAGCTCTGCAAACTAGACACCAACGCAGACGTTGGCGACCGATCGGTCACGCGGGCGTGAGGCGCGGGCGACGGGCGGCGACGGGCGGCGGCGCTCTTACCTCGCCAGGTGGATGTGGGCTTTCTCCATGACGGCGAGCCACGCCAGCAGAGGCTGCAGGTCGTTCTCACTCGGCAGGTAGTCGTAAAGCGCCTGGATGAAGACAGTCAGTCGTTACTTTTGGGGGTTTTTTTTTTTTTTTGTTCCTGCGTTGTGACCGGCGTCTCGCCGTGGCGCCTCACCGTGATGATCTGCGCGTTGAGCTCGGCCGAGAGGGTGGAAGCGTTGGGCTTCGCGCTGAACAACCTGTGAAAGGCCTGCATGGCGCTGGCCGTCACCAGCTATGCACCGCAAGCACAAGCACATCAGCGGGGTTAGAGAAAAAAAAAAAAAAAACCTGTGGGAGGACTTGGTTGCGTTTGGGAATGTTGATGTTCTCACCACGTGGCTGAGTGTCATCACTCGCAGCAGAGTCTCGCAACACGACTTGACAACTCCCAGGGGAAACGTCGCCATCAGCTCCTTCAGGAGGCCCAGCACGTGAAGTGTGGTGGTGTCCTCTTTGCTGCCTGAGGGAGGGAGTTAAAAACGGGATGAAGTTTGCTGGGCAGCCGAGGAGCAAGGGGTCGGGGGGGGATGTAAGGTAACCGTCGGATGGACTGCCTCACCTCCTGCGCGCTCCATTTCTTTGATGCAGAATTTAGCCGTGGACACCGCAGCAGGGTGGTGAGCCGGGGCGTTATCTGCAAAGAGGAAGTCGCTCCCTCTGAGAATAGCGCAAACGCCCTGCTGCGCCGCTTTACGGACCTGGAAGATACGGAAGTGCAAATCCGTGTTTTAATTCGGTGGTGATCCGAGCTAGTGATTTCTCGAGCGGACGGACCTTCGGCTTGGCGTGCACCGTGAAGCTGAGAAGGCCGTGGTAGGCCTGCAGAGTCGATGGATACGTCCACACGGACGCATCCTGCTTCCTCAATAAAGTGGCAAAGCACGACAGGACCTGAAAGAGCAGAAACAAAAGAGCCTTTAGTCCGTACATTCCACCGAAGACCGGGGATATCCGACTAGTTCCCACTACCCACCCATCGGAGAGCAGAGGCGCCCTCAGACGTGGCCTCTTTGGTCATGATATCCAGCAGCGCCTTGCAGGTGTCTGAGAACTTGGATCGGAGCACTGGAGCGGGAACCCTGCCGTCAGCACACACACAGAGCAGGTGAGACCAGCGTTGTCGCCGTTTGGGAGAAAGGACCGCCGCTAACGATCCCACCTTTTCATGACCAGGTTGAGGAGGTACGCCACGGCAGCCTGGGATTCTGTCGATTCCACGACCTCCAGCGTGGTCATCTAGAAACCGAAAAAACAACAATGACCCTCTGATGTTGTCACGGTGACAGTCTGGCCTTGGCGACCAGAGTGAACTTACCAGAGCAGCAAAGTATTCCGTTTCCGTCTCCTTCCCTCCTTGAGCACGGATCACCTCGGTGACGGCTGCCAACACGGCACAGATCTGCCAAGCGCATCGAGACATTCGGAGGGTCGAAAACCCGCGATTATCATCAGAACCGCTGCAAAATCACCACATTTAATGTATTCCGAGGTTTATCAAGCTGAGTCATCAAGCCCCGGTGTGTCAAAAAACAACGCTTGTCTAATCAGATGTGTCTCTTGATGGTGCGTTCATGTACCTCTTTGTGGGCGGCTGAGTTGGACTCCCAGTAGCGCTGGACCTTTCTGAAGGTCAGGTTGGAGCAGTCGGACAGGCCGCTGAGGAAGGTGCCCGAGGTCCTTTCCGACAAGGCCTCGTTGGGCTCCTCCTCCATGGCAGCGTCGCTGCGGCCGAGCTCCAGCGAACCTGACTGCAGGTCATTGTGCAGCTTCAGAGCGTCGACTGTCAGGTCACTCTTTCCTGCAGGAACACAAACACATATGGATGCACACGGATTCCAGCTCTAATGTGGCACTGAACCACCACTGGGGGCCTAAACATCACTGCATCGCACTTACAAACCCAACAGCGGCTCTGACTTTCTTACTTATATCGACTCTCACTTGCAGTAAACCTGGCTTGACTCTGGGGACCGATTTGCGATCATAAATTGACACACAGCAGATGAATCTGGCGTCAAGTCAACCTGAGACTATTTGCTGATCATGACACCGCGTGAATAAAACGTCGCGAAGGCCAGGATGGGAAAATAAACGTCCAATAACAAGTGTTGTGATGTTCCACACAAGGTCTGCTCAACCATCCCCTGCATGACGCCAAAGCCATCAGGCACGGTCAAGGGTTCCGAACCCTCATTAAACCCTCAAAAGTTATCAGAATGGGTCAGATAAGCGGCAGGAGATGTTAAATGCCTGGCGTTAGCTGTAGCATTAGCTCCACGTGTGGGACCTCACCGCTGGGGCGGCTGAAGAAACGGCTTTTAGCAGCCTGCCGGAAGCGACTTGACTCGGGGTTGGAGTCGCTGCTGTGCCCTTTCTTCCACCGCTTGAGCTTCGACCCCGTCCCCGATCGGAGTTTCCCCGATTTGACCATTTCTGTGGCTCAAGTAGGGACGATAATACCGATCACGTTGGTCCAACTCCAGACCACACTGTCGCCCTGCTGATGACGTCAGGCGCGTCGTCCCGACAGGAGGGGGCGCTGTTCCCACTCACATTTCATACAGATGTGTTTAGTTTACAAGCTGTTTTTATTCAAGTCAGATATTTCCTTTTACATCATTAATTGTTCATGTACACCTATTTTTCAGTAGAGTTTTACAGTTCCGTGTATGCTCTCAGTTGTACATCGCTGTATATGGTAAATTGTACTTTCTTTATATTTGAGTCTCTAGGAATCTGGAAAACAAATATTGACCTGAAATTTACAATATTTATTGGTTATGATTCAAGTACAGTGAGGTTTAACATGGAATAATGAAACAAAAGTCATTTACAGAAATCATAACATGTTAACAACCTTTCAGGATGTTGTTCTTACATTTCATGTCATGATTTTTAATCATTTGTGGATTAAATTAATTATAGTGAGCACATATACATGAGTGAACACACATGGAAACTTATTTACATTTTCTTTCCATCCGCATCAGCTTTCTGTCATCCAAACCTTACTTTTCATAATTGCACAACAAAAAAATCTTTATAAAAGACAAAACACTGCATGGATTTTCCTTATCCAGATGCTCTGTTGTACCTTCATTACTTCATCAAAAAAAAAACAACAAAAAACAAACAAAGGAACAAAACCCAAGGAACAAACGTGACAACGTGGGCAGATCTGTGTAAACATTAGAGCTTGATGTCCACACACACACACGCGCATGCGCGCGTGTGTGCACACGCACACAGACAAACACTAGGATGTGCCTCTTAGGAGTGTTTTAAATCTAAAGTGTTTTTAGTGCTTTTCAACATTTGTTAGGAAAAAAAGGGGGAAAAAATACAAAAAGGAGCCATACAAAAGCAACAATATAATATATAAAAAATTACACAAATTTCTCTTTTCAGTAATACCAACTGAAGAAGAACTTTAAGCCCTAGTCCTACACCTGCACCACTCTCTGGTTTGTCGGTGATGTTTCCCCTGTGCGCTCACTTCTTACTTATAACTAGTGCATTTATATTCACAATTACTTGGACCACAAAGTCCTTTTGGATCTTGGTGTCCTGCAGGCGAGTCTGATCAGTCAGGAGCTTCCCAGAAAAGAACCATCTCTGGCGGGACCCGTCAATGTCCTCCTGCTCCTCCAGCTGTTTCTTGAGCTGCCCGATGGAGTCCGCCATGCTGGCGGTCAGACGCACGTCTTTTCCTGAGAAGAGGAGAGGAACATAAACGATGAAGTCGTCCTTGATCTCCAGACACGGCTGCATAATTCAGTTTATTCCCATTATTCCCGCATCGTCCCCTCACCTGTAGACAGCCGCACGCGCAGCTGGAACTCTTGCCTGCACGGAGGAGGCTGAGCTTGTTTCTGTGCTGATTCGGAACCTTTGGTCTCGCTGGAGGATTCGGTGATGAGATTGACGGGCGGGGCTAAAGTGTAGGCGGGAAGCTGGTAACGGTTCCCCAGTTCGTCGTAGCTCTCCGTGAGAGAGCCTGCAGGAGGGCAGAAGACCAACACCAACCATGAGTGCCGCCAACATCCAGTCCCACCGACACTACCGCTGATAGAACGCCCTCCTGACCCCATTATGAGGCCACACTATTGACAGACAGTCCTTTAAACAAATAAAGACAGCGCTGGTCCAACTAGTTTAAACTTTTTAATCCAAAAACACCTAAACAAAGTCATTTTTGCTCTGTTTTCTCCGCTATGACTTTTTGTGCGCAAATCCATTCACGGCGATCACGCACCACTCTCACAATTATGTAACTATTCCAGCAGTAATCTCTGAACAACCAGTGCTTCATCCTCAGAATGATTAAAGAGGAGGCGTATTTGCACTGGAAGTCCCACAACATTGACAGCTTAGAGCGCATTCCTGTGTGTGTGTGTGTGTGTGTGTGTGTGTGTGTGTGCGTGCGTGTGTGCGTGTGCATGTGTGCGTGTTTGGCAGCTCCATACCATGTGGCAGGGTGATACAGGCTCCATCCACGATAGCCTGAGCCAGCTCCAGATCGTTGCACTCTGCAGCCAGGGCTGCTGCCCTGAGTGCGTCCCAGATCTCCTTCCGTCCATCGAAGGCTGGAGCCGTATCCCAGAACTCGTCCCTCTTGCTCCTCAGCTGGCCCTCTGTCATCGGATAATCACTCTTCCACTTTGGATGCTCCTTCTTGAGAGGCTCATTTCGTCCTGGAAGAAAATGCATATATTTAAAGTGATTAACACAATCAAGACTGCACCTTTGCATTTAATTCTAGACGAATCCTGTCTCTCTGTCCTAGTCACACTATTTTCTGAGACCCCCAACATTACACCTATATGTGATATACATTATTCACTGCCTCTCCACACCCCCATATTTGATGTTGATCCCAGAGAGAAGGAGTAAAGTGATTTATAGTTTGGGATTATTGATGTGTGGTGGGTTATTGCAGTGCTTAGTCTACATGTGCACTGAAATGCACATGCGTGCGCACGCATGTACACACATAGGCTAGTAGATTATGGGCAGTAATCAGGTTCCACATAACAGGATTTATCTCCTCCTATCCCATAAGGTATTAGTCAGCCAGATGAGCAGTCTTTGACCAATGAAAGCCCATAAAAAAAAATGCTGGAGAACAAATATGACCTTAAAGATACAGGCGCGTGTACAATAAACAAACAGCACAAAACAGGGTGAAAAAAAACAACTAGTTTGATTATAAAAAGATTATCGCTCTGAAGTAGAGGAGTCTATATTTAGGCATCATATCAGGAAAAAGTAATGTGTTTTTTATGAATGGGGAAAAAAATAACCCGCCTGCCCTTTTGTTTATGCTGCACAAACACAGCTCATTGTTTTTCATGTTTCAATTATTAGATGTAATGTTGAAATGAATGTAGAGGCCAAACAAATAGACATTGTGATCATCTGAATCACATATGATTTCCTCAAAACACAGGATAAATATACTGTAGATAGTATCTACTAAATACCCACTCAATGTTCAAACAAATCAACACAACATTGGTTACCGGGGACACGAGGGATTACCAAGGCAATGTCTGCCAAACTACACAACAGGCTGCACTTACTCTTCATGAATATCCTCAACGGTGAGTTTGGAGCCTGATAGTAATTGTATTCCCTGGAGTTTGGTACTCCCATAGCTGCTTGCTCCTTGAGCTCAGGTGTAAGTCAATTTACAGTCTGGATTAACAGGTAACAGGACGTCTTTCTCGGGGTGAGGACAGTCGCCCGTGTCCACCCAGTTCACTGCAACAGCATGGCTGATGTGACAGACAGATCTACTTCCCCTGTGGAATAATGTCCTCCTCCGTACGCTCGGAGGTGACAATGCTCTTATATCTGCTCTAATAATACCAAGCTCCAAAATATCACAAGCCTAGTCCCTGGAAGGAGTGCCCATTTGTGGCCGGTGGAGCTGTACAACAGGTCTAATCCTATCAGCTATTCAGAGACAGGCCAGAAGAACCAACCAGCACGTTAAACCAATTACCTGTGCAGAGAACCCAACACACTATTATGAATGCTATTTATACAAGTAGTGACCTTCTATCTCCAAAGGTGAAGGTTAAAAAAGGTATTGTTTAAAAGATCTGAGATAATGCATTTCCAAAAATAAAATCTGCAAATTATTCACAGATTTCTTTTTGCGGGTGCACGTAAAGCCACGCAAAGTACCAAACAGGTCAAACTTTGATATATTAACTCTGCACAAAGTCCCTGACTGCTGCTGCAGCTCAATGCATAATGCATGCCGGTACAGCTTGTGAGGGCACAGTCGCTTGTGTTGTGAACAGATTGACTGGTGTTTATATAAAACGCTGCCCAGTCAGAGCAGGGCATCAGCACAGATTAGACACCCGGCTCAGCCCGGGCGACTAAGAATGCAGAGCTGTCAGACTGAGGAAGATGTCCGCGCAGCCGCAGCCCAAGCCACAAACACAGGAGTCAAACCCCCCCACCCCCACCCCCCGCCACACACACACACACACACACACACCCACGTCATCACAAATGCCTGGGCTGTTCAACCTTCATCTGCTCGGCGTTAGAGATGCATGCATGCATGCATGCCCCTCTGCACACATCAAATGTGTTCTAACTTCTAAAAAAAACAAAAAAACAAAAAAGATAACACAATTGTGCTGCACCTGCTCTGTCTGATACGTGTTTCAGAAATGAAACCTGGGTGTAAAACTAGTCCCCCCCGGGCCTCTTACCTCCACGGTTTTTGCTCCGAGTCGTGCTTCGGTCACTCCCTTGCACGTCCATACCACTCCTCCCCACACAGCCCCCCATCACTGTCCCTGCATCACACAAGCGGGAGGAGAGAGCCGTCAGCCACGTCACGCGTCCAAGGTTAACAAAAAGAACAAGCAAAGAAAGAAAGAAAGGCTGTAGTTTGGACGCTTTATGAGAAAAAGCATCGTCAGGTGATAGTGACAGCTCAGCACTTCTCGGTCCTGTGACGTCACACAAGCGGCTGTGTTTACGTCACGTGTACTGCCAGCTGACCGGGGCACGCGCCACGGCGAGCCTCGTGCTGCTCTTATTTGATCTTATAAATAAAGTTTTTTTTTCCCGTCTGTTCCCCCCGAGAGATCCTGACATGTGTGCCTTTTTGAATGTGGAGCAGATCCCCGCTGTCCTGCGACTCATTTGCAATCGACCGGAGACTTCTATTTTAAGAGAGAGAGCTTAAAAAAAGAAAAAAGAAGAAAAAAAAAAAAAAGGTATTAGTTTAACGTACCGGAGATCCAGTCTGCTAAATTATGCATTCGTCTGCAGTTTGCACGCCACATCCGAAACTTGCGGGTCCTGGAAGCGCCGTTCAGCCGGATCCCGATGCGTCGGTCAGCTGGCGGAGACGCGACTGTCCGCGACGAGCCTGCGCACACGCAGCACCGGGGACGGGGGGCGCAATGCATGCCGGGTCCGACCTGGGCCCCTGTCCTCAGCCCCCCCCCATGGACCCCCCCGGACCCCCAGGGGCCAAACCGCTTCTACACCGCCTCCGCACTTGCATCGATGTCTGTTCTTTAAAGGGAAAAAGCAGTGGTTTTTTTTTTGTTTCCTCAGCTGACTCCGGTCATCTCATTAATATTCATGAGGTCCAACACCCGATTGGCCCAAAGTATATTAATATTGGCGGCACCGTCACGCTATTGGACAGAGGTAGGATAAACCTTGGAATCAGATATGACGATAATGGTTTTAAAAAAACAGAGGCCCGAGGTAATGTAAAAGCAAACACTTTTGTACCAGTGTTATTTTTTTAAGCATTGTTCATTCTCAACAAGCTTCCAGCTTCAGTTACCATAAATAAATAACCCGGTTACAGAGCAGGGAGAATTCCACATCCTTTGCTCCGGATTCAAATAAGATAACATAAACATTTATTGATCCCACAGTGGGGAAATGTACTGAGTTACAGAAGAAAAAAGATATAAAAGAATAGTGAAAAAAGTACAGAGAACAGCACACACTGCACAGATGTAGAATTGTAGAATAAATTATTGTTGAGGAGGTAAGTCTCTGTAAAATGAAATAATGATGTACTATATGTTTTCACCAGCAACATAAAGGATATTTAAAGGGGTGCCATTACTATGGCATGCGCCAGCTTTGTGGCATGGCCTCTGGTGTGCTGGTACAGGTACCGGCACATGCCAGAAATGCCCCCGTGGTTGTCCTGGCCCTGTCTCATCTTTATTATAACCTCCACCAAGGGAGGAGGTTATGGGACAGCTGGCATTCTTTGTTAATGGATTTTTTAAAAACATTTAAAAAAAACAACAAGAGTTGTTCTTAATGGACCAAGGAAGAGATGTTCTAGGTTCTGGTTGGACCTTTGACCTTCCAGAGAGCAAAGCTTCTCTAGTACCTTACTGTTGATTTTAAAGTAAGCCTTGAAATGACTGTAAACTTGGAGATGAATATAGACCCTGTAGTCACAGCTCAGATGATAGGAAATCACTAGACAAACAATGCTGCCTGTGAAACTGGCTGAACCTTTGGCAGAACAATTAAAATACTATGCTGTGCCTCTGGCCTGTCAGCCCCATTCATGAATGACTAATGACACCTCCACCCATCACCTCTATTTATTGGTTGAACACTCATATGTTGAACCAATAAAAGAGGCAGACAGAATTAATAGCTTATCCTGTATTTCTTTTGATAGATGATGACACATGTGTATCAGAATTATGGCACATTAAGTATAATTACATTATAAGCACGTGTACTCATTGTGCTGTCGCTGTGATTGATTCTTAAGTTAGACAGATGACGGACATTTTATTTAAATAAAGCAATTCATAGATTTATTAAGTTTGCTGATACAAAATACAGATAAATAACATGGAAGAGTAAAACATGTATTTAAAAACAATGTTTAGAGTCAAATACTGTCAGAGCGCGTGGCATATAAAAATATCAAGCCATTATTTCTCTGGAGTCTGGAGTCATTAAAGAGTTCAGGTGAAACCCATAAAAAGAACAAACTATCTTGAAGGTGTATTCTGCTGAGCTACCAGCAACGCTACAGTTTTGAGGTATTGGAGGTTAGGATGGCCCCATTATCCAGCTTCATGGAGCCTGACCAGCGTGGTTTCAACGGTTGTATGTTTGCCTGAGTGGAGTCCCTCATACACAGATCAAATCCTTTTTCTCTAGAGGAACGTCCCACGTTCTCCCATCACCGTGTGCGGCGTGTCCAGAGGGGAGGAGAACGCGTGTCACCCAGTGGCTGGAGACAAAAGACGAGCCGAGTCAGTTCTTAATAAGTACAAGGCAAAGTAAACATTCAAAACACCAAAGATACACACCTTCTCTTTTCCACACCCAGAAAGACTTTCCAGTTGTTCAGCCTGCCGTAGTTATAAGGGTTCCTGAAAACCTGTCGGAGCGGGAGAACACCGTCATCAGGTTGAACGTCCCTCATGTCAAACGTCCACTTGTTACATTTGAAACACATTCAAATCTTTCACCTTCCCTCGAGTTGCCATTCTCTTCATTTCTTTCTTGTTAATGTGTCTCTCTATGCTCGTTTCTCCTCGGGATATGAGGACTGCATGCCAGAAGGTCAATGCCCCCAGAGCCACGCCCACTGTGCTGCAAACAGCGAATGATAATTAAATCCACTGACTTAAAACATTATTAGTTGTTGAACAGGTTGGCAAGACGTCCAAACAAATCTATTTTGCAGCGTTGGCGGGGTCATTTTGAATTTCGCGTCGTTTCCTGTGTGAACATGCAACATGCAAATGTTGCATCCGCTCTGAATCACTGCCCGGCCCTACGCAGGACATGTTGCAGCATGACATGCATTTCTTACCTGGTGAGCACCCACATGTAGATGATGCTCTTGTGAATCATCTTATCCCTAAATGTGTACGGAGGCGCTGGCGTTTGATAGGTTGTCTAAAAGAAAGAATAACAACACGTTACAAAACCACGATAAAGATCTCTACGGGATAAAGGTGCTTTTGTGTTCCTCTCAAAGAGTACCTTGCCAGCAGGAACAAGGCCAATAAGAACTCCCATCCCTGTTACTGGAACCCCTGGCTTTTCCACATCCAGATGTTTAAAGCGCTAATGGGACAGCCCCCAGAAATAGAGCCCGGTGTTAAAGAGGGGTAGAGTTAGGCCCAGTTACAGATGACAGCTGAGGGACAAAGCGGCCAAGCAACCCAACAACAGTGCAGAGAGAGAGGAACTCACCTCCAGAGCGTTGTACGCATCCAAGAAGAGGTTTCTGCCACTGATGCTGCAGTAGACGCAGCCCAAGGTCATGAAGAGGCAGAAGGAGAAGAAGTACCGATGGTTAAAGTGACCCACGCAATTATTTAACCAGGCTGAGGGGAGCGCAGTTAGGGGAAAAAAAACAAAAAGAACGAGTCTTTCCATTCTCGTTTTATCTCATTTCTGCTCTTTGTCGGCACAAAGGATACGACAGTGATGGTCCATTTTCAGAATGCACCTGCAGAGAAGAAAAAAAAAAACGTTCACGATGATGCACACTGGCATTTACCACTCCAAAACAGGACACAAACAGACCAATTTAGAGTCTCCAGTCGACCGAAAAAAAACATGACAGACGGTGAAAGGACTCCTTACCTGGACTGTGCTATCTACACTATCTTTGTCAGTCTCGAGAAGAGTCAAAAGATCATGAACGCTTTCACAGAGATCTCTGAAACCACGCGTCTCTAATATAGTGTCATTTTCTCCCTAGCTGCACACCTACCTCCAACACACCTATTACAAATGACAAGACGATGACAGTAATACAAGTCCGATCGGTCCAGGGGACTGAACTCTGAGAACATCTGTTAGGGTGTGGTCGAGGCAGCAGAGGAAATCTGACGCTAGAATACAGCTGTGTGTCTATGCCAGTTAAAAATAACACATAAGATTCATTTTCCCCATGCACGCCATTAAAAGACACGAAGACGCTCACCTATTACAGATGCCACAGTGGTGGGTTCTTGCTGGTTTGGGCATGATGCATTTTTTGCAGACTGACACAAACGGGCTGTTTTTTCTTTCCTGAGATGACATTGGGCTGGATTACAAGTCGCGTTTAACTCGGGCTTTATAAATGAATAAGGGGGTAATCATTATTTTACTTGAGGGAGGTATCCAGGAGAAGTCTTAGCAGCCTTGTAATAATGGAAAGCGATCATGATGAGGTTCCAGTGTCCATAACAGACGTGCCAAAGAATCCAGACCGGGGAGTACGTGTTGAGGATGAGAGGCAGGAGGACAACGTAGGCGATCGCGACGATGGAGCTGGTCAGAAGGACCACCAGGCAAACAAACACCTGCCAAAGAAAACACCCAATAATTTAAAGTTTAAAAAAATAATAATTTTAATTTAATTAAAACCCTTTGCTTATCATTTCAAATATAGAACCAGATACACACCGTCCCAAACCAGCGAGTGATATAATCCACTGTCAGAAACACTGGTTCAAAGATGGAGTCAAAGACCACGTCAGAGTCCGTGAGGGAGTTGAAATAAAGAGATTGGACCAGGACGCTTATGTAAGCCAATATTTCTCTAATCCAGAGAGGCAGTCTGCTCTTTGCTTTCCTGATGCATGGCCGGAGCCGCACACAGCGCAGTGGTTGGAGTACAGAGCTGGGACAACAGCGCATCCTGCACCTGTGACACACACACACACCTGTACATACACACCTTTAAAAAAAAAAAAAAAAAGAGAGAGAGAAATACAAAATTGAGCGCCAACTGTGAATATAATATTATTCAATCTTGCAACGATGACTCAGCCGGTATTTTTCGTTTCATGCTCTGCCTTATCTTCCATCAGAACAAATCGTGGCAGAACAAATTGACTCCCTGCTACATGACTTACCAATTGTTCCGCGGTGTATCTGTTAATGATAACACTGAACTTCCATATCTCTCTGTGGCTGTGTTGTTTATTGCCTTTGCAACTAGCTACACCCCCTCTGGCTGTTGTTAGACCTTTAACATTAACTGCATAAAACCTGTAGTCTGCACACATGGCTTCGAAGTCTTCTCTTTGATATTATACTGCATACCATACATTTATCTATTATGGATCCCTCGTACGCAAGGCAAGTATTTGCAATAATTTCTTGCAAAATACGCCCAACTGCAGAAAAACCTGCCTATGTGTTGCAATTACAAACAAACATGTTTGTCCCATAACCGACCGCTGCGTGTTGACATTGTGACTGAAAATAATTAATGAGATCATGATTCAACCTGCACTGATTTGTGGATCAGCGAGTCCGAGCATCCCGCCCTGCTGCATTCCAGGCAGGGTGGAGTCTGCCAGGTGGTTCGGAGCACCGGTCTGGGCTTCTGTGTGTTTCGGCACTGAGACCCAGGTTCGCCCTCCCAAAGCCAAGCTTTGGACAAGGCAAAGGAATCAACCCCACCCCCCAATAAATAAATAAATAACACCTCTGCGGTTTTTTTTTTTTTTTTTGCACTGATGCCCATCGCTCCGTCTGCACACCCTCACACAATCTGCTGCTCCCAAATCCCTTTTGTTGCTCTGTCAGACTGTTTCTGTGAGAAAGCTGCTAGATGTAGCACAGCTACCGGTGACAATCACGTTTGAGTTGTTCACGAATACTCACTGTCCTATGGAGGCAGCAAAACTGTGGAAACCAGGACTCCCGTCGGCATTTTCGGACGGAAGACAGAAATCGAGATTATTGGAACCCACTGAGGAGGACGAGCAGGATCAGAGATCTTCAGTGACACCTAACAGAGCTGGAGCCCCGATCACAGCTATTGCGCATGCGCCAGATCAGCCAAAGGCATCGCGGGAGTTTGAGTCCAAAAGTAGATGCAAAAGTCCCCGTTGCGTTTGTCCGTGACATGAGATCGTTTTTATAAATCAAATATCACTTTTCTACTCAACTGAGCCATGATAGCGCATTTTCCATTACGTTTCAACCGACCGGGTTATTTTTTGGAAGAGTATTGATGTAGTTCTCGCACTGACTTCTGGATTTTGTAGTTTTTGCCTGCACTTTGGCGACGCTAAATGTGCTACTTCCACACGCCGGTTCGCCGAAGCCATGTGCGTGATAGTGTAGTCCGAAAATCCAAGTATTTTGCCGTTTAGATAGCAGTACAGACAGTGTCAGTTATGTCATTTTGCTTCAACTTCGATGTTCCGACTTCACCAGTAGCCCAGAAGAACGAGGATGGAAGTGGTGTTCAAAACAGAAAGAAAGAGAATGCTGCTAAATCTGTGAGTTAACACTGAAAGCTAACCAGATTACAGACACTCGGTAACAACAGCCCTGTGTGTTTTATAACGGTATATCTAGGTCATCATGGCAGAACAACAGGCAAAGCTTTCTAGATAGAGATCTAGAATAATTAAACATCTGACTGTAGGCTACTTTTTCATTATTAGGTCAAATGTAGTCAGTGCTTTGAACTGTTTCCATGAACAGGATCTTTTCTTTGAACCTTTCAGACTGGAGACCATCTCACACCCGCAGCACCAGTAAAGCCAGCCAAGGAGCACTGTCCAACTCCCATCTCAAGGCTCCCACTTTTGGATGCCGTCACAGAAACAGTTACCATAGGGACCCTTCCTCCGCTTCACTTTATCAACGAGACCGTGTTTGAGAGAACGGCGGCGGAGCGGGAGGACGAGGAGAATATTCTGACCCGCGCCGCCGACCAGAGATCTGATCTCATCCCTGGGGTGTATGAGGGGGGGCTGAAGGTGTGGGAGTGCACCTACGACCTACTGGAGCTGATCGAGAGGGAAGGAGAGACCTTCGCGGGGAAGGCGGTCCTGGATCTGGGCTGCGGGGCAGGCCTGTTGGGGGTATTGGCTCTGAAGAGAGGAGCCAGGCAAGTCCACTTCCAAGATTACAACAGTACAGTTATCGAACAGCTCACAGTGTCTAATGTAATAGTTAACTACGGAGACGACGACGACGATGATGATGATGATGATGATGATGAAGATGACGACAGCGATGATGAGCAGGGAAGCAAAGGTGGAGGTAAAAAACTAGACGTGAAAGACAACATCCCGGTTCCTAAGAAGAGAGCCATAGACATGTCCCAGCTAGTGTCTCCACTACTTGCCAAGTGTAGATTTTTCTCTGGTGACTGGAGCACTTTTCTGGATTTGCTCCTCAAGGAAGACCCACCCCCAAGGTTTGACCTCATCCTCACCTCAGAGACCATCTATAACACTGCGTACTACCCAGTGCTGCACGAGACGCTTGAAAAGCTGCTGGCGGCGGACGGACGGGTCTACCTCGCTACCAAGTCGCACTACTTTGGTGTAGGTGGAGGGCTGCACCTGTTTGAGAGATTTGTGGGGGAGAAGGGTGTTTTCTCTGTGGAACACCTCTGGGATGGCGACGAGGGTCTTCAGAGACACGTGGTGCTGCTGCGTTTTAAGACCGCAAAGGACAGTTAAGTTGGCGAAGCAGCCAGGCCGCTGATCACTCGCTCATGTCACAACAGCCTGTTTACACATGGGGGTTGTTAGTTCAGGTAGCGGATAAAAGAAACAATTATGATTAAAAAGAAATGCTGTCTCGTGTCCTGCACGCTCTTTGGTTGCCTTCTTTCACTTCCTGTATAGAAATTTGAATGCCTGCCAGTAAGTGAAGTGCAGTTGAAAGGGGCTGTTTTAAACACACGCGGATGAAAGAAGGGAAATGGAATCAGTGACCTTTGCGAGCGATTTCCCCTCCGTTCAAACAGCCGGCATAAAAGACGGGCTTGTCTCTAAAGTCGGGCGCAAAATGTCAATTGCAACTTATCCCACCAGCTCTGAGGATGGAGCTTGAAAGTGGAGTCTGAAGTCAATGCCCATGGATGATGGGGTTCTCTGTACTTACTTAATTTAGTAACTTAATGGCTTTTTTATTTGGAATTTGGTGAGTTTTTATCTTCAGTTAAAGTTGCCAGCAAAATCACATCTAACAGACTTCATTCCCCATGGGTGGATTCCCCTTTTCATCCAGATCAAGGAAATCAGTTGGAATAAACTCCCAGGGCTTTTCCTGGGGAAATTCACAAGAATTCAGGGTCTTGGTTCCACATATGAATAAAGAGGAAACGAGAGGGTTTTTGCTCTGATGCTACTGTATTCTTGCATTGTTTCAACCTCTCACTCATTGAAATGAGTACACTATAACATCCCAGCTATACATGACGAAAAAAAGCCCACAGTTTTACAGTGACATGCTTTATTAAAAGAATCTTTATCAGACCTGGCTTCACTTAATTACTCCAGCTACACAAACACGCCATGAATCAGTCACAGTTTAAACACTCGTGATGCAAAACCAAATGTCACCCCGCCGATGAGTAATGAGTAGCAGAGATTAAAGAAGAAAGACTCATTTCTAAGAAATTGGGGTGTAATCGCTCCGACATGCCTATATTTTAACACCCACACTGTGGAGACATCTTCCACTCATATGTAGTGTAAACAGTGTGATAACCGCCGGTGAACACCTAGTGCGGTTTCTGATTGCATAGGCCGGGTCAGCAAACTTGCAGCATGTCGGCTTAGTCATCGTCTCAACACAACTCGACAGCTGTTCCCTCTGCAGGGGAATTCCTGTTTCCTTGAGAAGGCAGAGCCTCTCCCTTGCTTACTTTATGGGAACAGGGGGGCAGGACCAGTCAGATGGTTTTCCTCAGAAACTATTATGTGTTGATTCACTGTGAGGGGGCGTGTGTTTCACTCCCACTGTTTCCTTCTTACTGGGAAGTGACTGTCGGGCTTACCGAAGGGAGGGAGCATTTGAGAAGCACGGAGGGAGGGAGACTGATGGCTGATGTGAAAGGTATAAGTATTTAAAGTTCCCTGGCTCTGAGCGTCGGGCAGTCGGGCCGGATCTGTCCTCGGGACCAGCGCGGGTGGGCTGAAATTGCGCGGACAAGTGGAGACGGTTCGGAGACATTTGCTGCTGAAGAGAAGTTTTCTATGTTGAAATAGGAGCGAGTTTAAAGAGGCGCCTCTGCCAGATCACAGTCCCAGCAGGCCTGGAGACAACCGGGCACATGATCAGTGTATGTCAGGGGTGAGTATAAATGTAATCTGGTTAAATTATGATTGTATGAAGTTTACATTTTCACCTCAGATGAATGTGTTCTAAGAAAAATCTACAAAGTCAGGAACTTTCAACATGTTTATTATATATATATATAAACGTTATATATTACATATATATTATCTTTATTTGTAAGGCGTCAGTCCAAAAACTACCCATTTATAAATATGTTGCTTTATACGCTGCACAACTGGTAGTTTCTCAGCTCAACAGCCAGTAAGGTCAGAGTTTCCTGTCCCGTACGTGTTCAGGTGTGGCCTTCCTCAGAAAGTTCACCGATTACACACATTCTAAAAGAATGCTGGTAGATACCAGGATAACATTGACTGTACCATCTGTGTCAGTATTAAATCCAGGCCTTGAATGGGGAGGGTGGAGCATGGGGGGGGGGGGATTTTTGGATGCAGGAAGCACTCCTCTGAAATAACACGAGCAGGTTAATACCAAACCTGCTCAGGAGCGTTCAAAGGCATGTCGGATGAGACCAACAGTCCCAAAGTTCTTTTCCTGGTAGTGTGTAACCACAACTGATAAGTCGCTTCATTCAGGTTCTAGCAGCGCATTATCACCGTTATCGGCCGCACTTTCACTTCTGTGATCTTGAATCGCTTCCAGGAATCATATGGCCGCCACAAGTTTCCTCGGTGACCCCAGAGCCACTCATTGGCTCGTCAAACCGCCAAATCGCATCGATTAAATCAGAATTTCATTCAGGATGGTTGGTTTTCCACTTTGGCTTTGTATGAACTGCCTCTTCATCTACTGGCGGTTTTTGAAGAACTTGAATGATTCATTGCTGCAGTGACTTCAGCTTCTACTGTAGTAATGCATTGCTCAATTTTCCAAAGGAAAAAAAGTGATGATCATCGCAGAGTTCTTAAGAAACAGGGATGGCTTTGGGTGGTATTTTTTTTCTCTCCTTTTTCTGCTTTACTGTACGCTCCCAAATGAATCAAATAAACCTGAACTTAATTTAATGTTGTATTCATCCTGGTCAGTTGGTTGGATTTTTTTTTTAATGAAGTAAGTGAAAGCTCAGATGAAACCTGGGTTTGTGTCCGCCCGGATTTTCAAGAGTGCTCTGCCATGAGAACTGAATTCCATAGATGGTGACATTTGGATGTGTCATCTATGGGCTCAGTTCTTTTAGCTTGGTACTCTTTTGTCGACCTTATTACATGGGAAGCCTTCTATAATGATTGTATACTTGTGTATGTCTTATTCCTTCATATTTGCCAAAACATGTCAGAAAGATTATTATATTGTGAATGTGCACTTCAGTAATAAATGTGATGACAAAACAGCTTGTTACACTGTGTACTGTTAATAAAATTATGAGGAAATGAGTTACTTTCCTGTGTGACTTTTTAACAATATCACTTTCAGTCCGTGACCCCCATTCAAGGACAGCGAATAAATACCCATAAAAGTATGGTGCCACGTAATAAAATTCCAGAATGTGTCATCCCCTGCCTAAAAACTCCCATGACGACGATTAACTCACTGACATCCGCTCCAGTTCCCCCACAAGGAAGCACCTGTTTAAGGGGGCAAAGCCAGCAAATCTAATATGAACAGTTCAAGAATGTCACTGATTATTATTGCTCAAGAGGAAACATGATAGAACCAGCAAAACCCTATATTTAGCGCTGGTCTACACCCATATATAGTTATATGAAAGAGACAACTGTTCAATGATTAGCTTTTATTCAGAATCCGAAACATCGATTTTCACAGACCCTGTAAGCGCATATTGCTACACTATTTAACATTTCCAAAAAAAAGTGATTTAAACGCACAATAGTGAGTTTCAGTAAAAGTAGAGTCTGGCTGTAGAGATGTCTTGCTGTTGTCACAAGATTTGTACTAGAACAAAACGTAATTTCATGCAATTTGTGATGCTGTATTAAAGTTTGGTATATCCACCTCTAAGATGTAGTTTGAATTTATTGCATATCTTTTTTCATTCTCCCCCAAAAAGGGTGCATGAGGAAATGTTCTGCAATGTTAATCACTTATTAATATAACAGTCCAACAAGGAAATCTAATTGAGTTCCACCTCAAGCGATCCATTAAGGCAGCATTAGGATGGTCCACGTGTTAATGATTCAGTGTTTTCAGCCAATATAATATATAACCCAATATATCAGGGTATGACATTAATAAAGAATATATCAGATAGTCAGTTACTCAACTCTAATGTTAAAACTGAGGCTTAGCCAAGCACACTTCATATCATAAAGAATTATTAAAGAATTAAAAAAGTTCAAAGATTTCTTTTCAAAAAACTTAAAAACCAAGAAATGACTTTTCTGGCAGATGTTTTCATTCAGGGGCTCTCATTGGTCAACTACAACCGTCAATCGTCCTCCAGTCAACCAATGGCTACGCGGGATTTCAGCGGTGGCGGGGGGGCGGGGCGGCAGGCTGCGCTTCCGCCGACCGTGGAGCAGCAGCTGGAGTTGAACCCTCCACTTCGCCAAACAACATCAGATCTCTGTCAGGCTCCCATGATCCAGGCCAGCGCCCGGCGCCGTTAGACACGGGGAGGCCAGGTGGATGAAAATACCCGCGACGCCCTGTTTTTGTGGAGAAGTAAAGGTTTGCTGTAACCTTTTTCCATGGATGAGGTGCGGCCTAGCAGCGGGGCTCCAGCCCAGGGGCTCTCCCCGCTCTTCCCCCCGGGGCTCCAGGCCATCTACGCCGAGTGTAGGAGGCTTTACCCCGACCAAGCCAACCCCCTCCAGGTCACAGCTATCGTTAAATATTGGTAAGTAGCCCCAGATTCTGTGCTGCCATCCCCGACACCTCCCCCCCAAAAGGCGCTGCCTTCCTAGCCTAGCCTAGGCTAACCCTGTGAGCACTGTCTCTCCTTTCTTTTTTTTTGGTTGCTGCAATAAGGTCCACTTTTTAACCATGTTTACAGTCTTTTTCTTTACTCGGGCGAACCACACCAATGCACTTGAGAGGATAAACCTCTCCGGGGGCGATTTGCGCGCCACTTGCAAAGTCAGATGTGCAGATTTCCTGGCCAGTTGATGGATAACATGGCTTTAATGAGGACTTGTTTTGTGTTTGTTCTAAACTCTCCCCAGGTTAGGGGGTCCAGACCCTTTAGACTACATCAGCATGTACAGGAATGTCGGCTGCTCGGCCCAGGACGTCCAAGAACACTGGCATTATGTCAGTTTTGGACTGAGTGATCTGTATGGAGACAATAGGGTTCATGAGTAAGTACACAACCGCAGATCTTTGTTTTCTTTATTTTTTTTTCCCCTCACGGGAGTTGAGAAAATGACAATACTTTGCTTTATGGGGTGGATTACGGGTTGTTTCTTTTTCATTTGAATTGCATGCACCCTGCTGACTTGCATGCCATCTAATGATCCTCCGCTCTCATAACAAGCATTGTCGCGTTCACCCTGCTCATGCATGTGGAACAAAGGAACAAAACTACAGCCTCAAGTGTCCTACTGTGTGTGTCTGTGTGTGTGTGTGTGTTTGTGTGTGTCAGGTTTACGGGGTCTGACGGACCAAGCGGCTTTGGCTTTGAGCTCACCTTTAGGTTAAAAAGAGAGGCTGGAGAGACGGCGCCACCGACCTGGCCCGCCGAGCTCATGCAGGGCTTGGCCCGTTACGTCTTCCAGTCTGGTAAGACTCGGCTTCAGCAGTCCGTCTCTGCACGATGAAAGATTTTAAGGATGAATTTAGGGGAAAAAAATAGCAACAGGAAGAATAATGAGAACACAAATGGAGCCGAGAGCCGTGACCCTCACAGCTCTGCGTCGCTCGTCTGTAACCGCGTAAACCTCCGTTAAAGAGTAACGCTTTGCGTTTCATTTAGTCGCACTTGGTTAATAGACCGGTAGATGACTTACCTGCGGAGGTTTTTATCTGGCAGCTTTTGGCTGCTTTCCCTCTGATCTGCCTTTTAAAGTTTAAAGTGAAGTACGTTCGCGGATTACGACTTTCCTGGTTCTTACTGAAGATAGTAGCTTCTGTTGTCAATATGCAACCTTAAGCAGGGTTTATGGGCGTATGCTGTGCTGGTGAGGCTTTTTCTTTTACATCTTTCAGTTGTTTACATGAGAGTTTGATGGAGTGTGCAGGGAGGGAGGCACAGTTTGAGTTGTTTGGAGAGAGAAAAAGGTATATTCTCTGCTCAGCATCACACCCTTGTGTCATCCAGCTGGGGTCAATTTGCTCTTGGGTGGGCTGTGCGTATGAGTTAAATGAATGCTGACTCCAGGCCATCTTCACCCTTGTGTTTCTTAAATGAGTGCAGGCTGAGCTCATGTGATCTTTCGAGCGGAACTGATGATGAGATAAAGTGTTGTTTTCAAATTTTCCTTGCTAGATTTGGTTTTTGAGCATTGAGTGTATATGTTATGTTTTGAGGACAAACACCAACGAAAGAAGGTATATAGAGACGTATTTGGGGGTTGTAAACGTGCATCTCTCTTTTGATTTTCCGCAGAAAACACATTTTGTAGCGGTGACCATGTGTCGTGGCACAGTCCGCTCGACAACAGCGAATCTCGTATCCAGCATATGTTGCTCACCGAGGACCCTCAAATGCAGCCAATTCAAACGCCGTTCGGCACGGTGGCCTTTCTCCAGGTGAGCTCCAGCACTTGTTCACAACACAGGCAGCAGAAATTCAACGTCGGTACATTTTGTGTCCGCAAAAAGATTAAACTGATGGTTAAATATGCAGGAAATTGTAATGTGTGAAGTTAAAAAAAAAAAATCACTGCAATCAATCCACGTCTTATTCATCATCATCATCATCATCGTGGTGTCCTGTAGATTGTCGGTGTATGTACGGAGGAGCTACAAGCGGCTCAACAGTGGAACGGCCAGGGTATCCTGGAGCTAATGCGTGGAGTCCGAGTGTGAGTACAGCACCCCATTTGCATAGACGGAACTAGATATTCAACTCGTTCATTTATTAACCGGGACTGAAGGCGGTGATTGTTCTGTTCACAGAGCTGGCGGCCCCTGGCTTATCACAGATATGAGGAGAGGCGAGACCATATTTGACATTGATCCACATCTACAAGTAAGGCTTTAATGACCCCCGCAAATTGAGTCAGATATTGTCTCAGTGGGCAACTGTCTGCAAACAATTTTAGCTCCTTGTGGTCTGTTTGATTCAAGAAAACCACGGCTGCCTCCGAAAAAAGACACAAATTGGAAATGAATGTCGAATTACCGGTTTCTTAGATTCAAATTGCCCTGAAAGTAACTTATTTAGTGTCCCCTTTGGTGCCTAAACCTTCCCAGGCAGCGCTTGCTCGTGTTCCTCAGACTGTGTCCGTACTCGGGCTAGTGTTGACGATTGCATACATTCCTTGCTCATCTAAGCAGGAGAGAGTGGACCAGGGCATTGAGACCGAGGGCTCCAACCTGAGCGGGGTCAGCGCCAAGTGTGTGTGGGACGACCTGAGTCGCCCGCCGGAGGACGAGGAGGACAGCCGGTCCATCTGCATCGGGTCGCAGCCGAGGAGGCTGTCGGAAAAAGGTCCGGAGTTCCCGGCCGTCGTCCCCACCGCCGCTCCGGTTTTTCGCCTCGGTGGCAGGGGGGGGGGGGTTTCACCGTGGCGTTTGTCCGTGCGTTGACAGACACGGAGAAGATCCGGGAGACCCTGAGGAAAGGACTGGAGTTCAACACCAAAGCAGCCCTCCCACCCATCAACAGCCAGAGGCCGAGTCAGGAGAGACCTCAGTCAGTCCCTCACACGCCCGCTCCTCACAGAGGAGTTGTTGCATTCGTGTCGCTTGGAAGTAAACAACAACAGTGACGACGCTTGCCTCTTGCACGCTTTGACCCCTTTCGCGTCTGCTTCCAGGAGCCGGAAGGACAGCTTGGAGAGCGAGAGCTCGGCGGCCATTATTCCTCACGAGCTGGTGCGAACGCGGCAGCTGGAGAGCGTCCATTTGAAATTCAACCAAGAGTCCGGCACCCTGCTGCCCCTCTGCCTGCGGTACCCCGGCCTTCTCTCTCCCCTAGCGTTTCTGCCCGCCTCTTACGCCGAAGGAAAAAAAAAAAAAAAAAGTGTTTTCTGACTAAATCAGCCAGGACATCACCACGTCTGTGGTGGCTCCATCCTCGGTGGTAGATCTGTGTGAGGCCTCATTGCTCTGTTGGTCTCCAGGGGTCG
Source organism: Lagocephalus sceleratus (assembly GCA_911728415.1). Lineage (NCBI taxonomy): Eukaryota > Metazoa > Chordata > Actinopteri > Tetraodontiformes > Tetraodontidae > Lagocephalus > Lagocephalus sceleratus. Next base: position 4,911,727 of record CAJVRN010000040.1, read on the forward strand.
GTTGCTCCACGGGAGACACTTCACTTACAAAAGTATCCACGGAGACACGGCTATTACCTTCGTGTCCTCGGGAGTCGAAGGGGCTTTCGCCACCGAGGAGCACCCGTACGCGGCCCACGGACCCTGGCTTCAGGTACTGATGCGTGCGCGCGCGCGCGCGCCTCTGCCTGCCTCCAAGCCGCCGCTTTTCTTTTGACGTGTTTGACCGCCTGTCGTCCCCACAAAGATCCTGCTGACCGAAGAGTTTGTGGAGCAGATGCTCGGGGATATACAGGAACTTGGCGCTCGTGACGAGGCAAGCTTAACCTTGTTTTCACTTTTGTTGCGTTTTTTTTTTTTTTTCTTTTCGTTTTTCCCCCCGTTTATCGCTCACACGTTCTCCACTGTCTGCCATCTGCTTTTACAGACGAAGTTACCAAAGGAGTACAGTTGGCCAGAAAAGAAGCTGAAGATTTCTGTACTACCAGACTCTGTGTTCGATAATCCTCTTCAGTGAGATATTTAATGTCTCTCTCTCTCTCTCTCTCTCTCTCTCTCTCTCTCTCTCGCTCTCTTTCTCACACACACGCACACACACAGTCTCCTGAACATGAAATCCTCCCAAACTTGGTGCCATCAGAGCACAGGACTAGTTGCTCCTGTGATGGACAGCAAGAGACTTCCTCCACTTGAGACGATGCCTGTTACTGTGTTCTAAAGCCCAGAAGGCTTCTGTCTCCTAAACCCTGAACCCTGCAGAGAGATCGGCGTGAATATTCATCACGGACCATCACGTAACACGTCGAGTGTTCGAGTAATGACCCAATAACTGGCTTATTGCTCATTGCGTTTAATTTATTCCTTTGACTTTAGAAAGGACAGATGTCCAACGTCGACCCTCTTTTTTTTTTTTTTCACGTCATGTGTCTGTTCTGTATAAATGCTGGACATTTTATCTTTGTCGTCCTCCCAAAGTTTGTACGTTATCACCGACTCCTCGCTCTCCCGTCGTTATTCCTGTGCGTCATATCCAAATACCGCAAATGTGTATTTGACAACAAAAGGACCTGTTGGAACGCCTGTGCCTTGATTCTAAAGGACTGAAGAGTCTCTGTCGACTCTTAATGCTGCCTACAGCTGCTTTAATCACTTTGCATCAAAGCTGCTGTTTTTTTTTTAAAAGTGTCATTGCATTCCAATTTAACACTCAATCGGAAAACAACTTGTGTCTTATTACAGAATTTTACTGTGACGGCTTTTTATTTTCCTTTTTTTTATTCGGAGTGACAAATGTAAAGTTTAGCTATGGTTCATGGTATTTTCTATTTTATTGACTGAACTGCCTGATTGTAATCCCAAGTGCATTAAAAAGTGTAGTTATTTACACAGATTCACTTTTTTTTTTTTCTCCTGCGGGTCGATCTGTTTAAGAGGGTGCAAAAGAAATCGAATGCACGGGTAAGTGTTGACTCAACAGCTCTAAAACAAAACCGACGTGTATAATTTATTAAAAAAATTCTTTCACGCTCGTGTGACTTAGGTTAATAAAAGAAACAGACCAATTTCACTTTGTACACAGGTAGAAAACGTTCACATTTTATAATATGATCAAGAAAGGAGAGATAAGGGAGGACAGGGGTGTGAGGAAACAGCTCATTTGGAACCCACACACACACGAACACGCACGCTTTGAGTCCACTTTTCAGGATCAGCTTCAAGCAAATTCGGAACCGGGTGATGAACACATTTTCGGGTGAAGGGAATGTCGGCGTCTGTCGCGTTTCGCCGCGGCATCCACGCCGATCGGAAGCAGACCTCTGACTGTAAAACCTGTGTGTCTGCTAGGAGATTGGCATTCCTGAAGACGTCAGCGAGTCGGCCACCGGCGAGCTTCGCCCGCTCACAGCTTCAGCTGCTTCTTCTTCGCCGGCTTGATGGGGCTGATCTCCCCGTCGTCCTCGTCATCCTCGTCCTCCTCGTCAGACATGTCCGAGTCCTCAACCTGTGAGGCTGCACAAGCAGCATCCATCATGTCAGTCATTTCTATCAAAGGGGAGGTTTATTGGGGGTTTTTTTTTCCTACTACAACTGTATATGATTTTAAAAGTTCAGGCCACGATTCCTCACCTATGAGGTGCAGCCCGCTAACGTTTACTGGTCCCTCCCCAGCCTTCAGCCTGATGGTCACTGGGGCTTTCAGCTCAAACTCTCCCAGGCTCACCTGGAGGCAGAGGAAATACACGAAAATCACAACACGCAACCAAAAAACAACGTAAAAGGGAAAGGCGTGTAGGTATCAATGTACCATAGGCAGACAGTTGATGTGAAGGTTGGCGATCGGCACTGAAATCGTCTTCCCCTGATGGTTCATGGCCGTCACCTCCACCACGTTGCTCTCCTCCAGGGCGCCTTCTCCCAGGCAAATCTACCAAAAAGGGAAACCCCGACAAACCTTAATTTACTCTGCACGTACGCCCCAACGAGTCGGTAAGTTGCCGAGGCAAAAGATGTTTCGGAAAACTCGACTGCGACCGTACAAGAAGTAAATGTACATACTGTTCTGAGCTCGAGGAAGTGCTCCAGGTCCTCCTCCTCGTCTCCTTGGAAAGTGTAGAAAGGCACTTTTGAGGACAGTTCACAGCCTGGAATATGTAGAAAAACAAACCTCTCTTAATCGGGGTATTATGCACAAAAACCCAAGCAAAGATCGGGGAGGGGGGGGGGGGTTAAAAATACCAAAGCAGGATCTTCACTGTGGGACCATCGTAGAGCCCCACGTGTGAGCCACCACGGGCGAAGCCATTATAACGTTTAAATTGATCTTACTGAACAGGAAGCTCTCCAACTTTGTTTTAGACGGGCGCCCGATGTCCGACGACTCTTCGTCCTGGCAAAACATAGTGTGTTGGACAAGCGACCGCCGGATTTGACGCTAAACGGAGCCGAACGAAGCCGTCGGACGAAGAAATAACAAGCAGGTCGCGGGCGACTGACGTCACTTACGTATCATCGCCGAGCGACGAGGGCGACCTCTCTCGGGACAATATTGGAATTGTTTTAAGAGCACTTTCTTCATCATTGATGCTTTTACTTCCGTCAATATAGAAAGAACAATATATCCTAATGTTCATTCGTTTGAGGCCTCAAGAGAACAGGTGAACACAAAGTAAGTTACCATGGTTTATTAGTTTTTAGTCTTATCATACATACAAATCTTACATAGTAAACTGTTACTTGCATGACCCCCCCCCCAAAAGAAAAATATCATGTTCAACAATCCCTCTGTACAATTGGAGCCCTTTCTCAGTCACAGCCCACGTGTGGGGCCAGGTCCTGCGGTGACCTGCTCTGGCTGGAGATGGATGTGGTTCTGTTGGCGAGCTTCAAACGTGGCGGGACGACGACCGAGCGGGACGACAGGTCAGCGTGGGGGGACGACGTGGCGAAGGCCACGGCCCGACGGGGGGACAGAAGCCGGCCCCAGTTGCCATGTACAAAATAATAGACACTATGATTACAGCCAGTCAAACATTTACAGTATTGTGCTCATGGTTCACCCCCCCCCCAAACGTGTGTAACATTATTCTCACAGCTCCCAATTCCAAAAAAAAATCCTCGTGCACATTTTGAACGTACACGGTATCGGCAAGTGCTTCCTAATGTTTCGTATTTACATGAACATTCAGTGGCCCTGGGGGAAAAAGGCGTGGGAACTCCAGACCCACAGAGCTGTCGTGTGGCAGTGTGGGAGTCACTTTGGTGACAGGATTCGGCTCTTGGCTTCATCGGAGTTCACGCCAAGGCTCAGCTTAGAGGACATTCATCAGAAGAGACGCCACGTTACAACAATGCGCTGATAAAAAAAAAAAAATGCGGCAGAACTAAACTTATTTGGGTACCTGTTGGCAGTGGCAACTACAAGTGTGACTTTCAGGACCCCTCTGGTCTGAGTCACCCCTGAAATCAGTGACCATGGGAACCACTGCACGGTTTTTCTAGATTTTTACTGACTAAATATAAATCTACAGCCCACAAATGGAAAGCTGTGGCAGGTTTCTGTGAGTCTCTGATCAGTCATCAACTGTGACTATGTGTTATCATTTTCTAGGGGAAAAAGAGAAAATACACCTAATGTCAAATTGACTGTACGTAAATAACTACTATAATCTGTCAGATGAAGCTAAAACCAGAAGGCAATGAACCAAAAAGGCATCATAGAGGAAAAAAAAAGTTTTATATATATATAAAAAAATGGCAACAAGAAAAAACAAAAAAGGTGAACAGAAATAGGCTGAAGACCATGTTTGTAAACCCGTGGATGTTTCCTGCTTCCTTGAACAGAAATTCAGGGAAAAATCTTTTGAGACTGTCAGTCTCGGGATACTTGTCTCCTCTTTGAGTCTGTGACTTACAAACCCCAATGGTACATTTACATCCAGATATGTACAGACACAACCTTTCACATTTCTTCTTGTTCCACCAAATAAATGGTGTCTCCCACAGTTTACTGTGGTGAAGTTGGTTATTTGGTCAGGAAAATCCCTCTCATGTAACACTTGACAACCTGGAAAAACCTGGAAAAGCAGGATGAAGTGGTCACAAAAGTAACCCGAGACAGACCTCTCTCTCTTTTTTTTTTTACAGCTCCTCTTCCATTTCAGACGTGCACTTTGTGCTCAAACATGCAGGCAGTAGCCATGTAGGATACCGGTACTCTGTACTTTGCACTCCAGCTTGGGTTTCAACTCTTCTTGGTCTTAATTCTACATGGGCTAATACGACGGGCAGCACAGCGCATCTGTGGGTGGTGGCTGTACCTCTACGCATGAATGTATCAAAGGGTCCCAGAGGTGGCCTGATGAGTAACGAAGTACAAAAATCCTTGTAGTAGTCTTTCATATCGAGACAGTAAACACCTCCACTGGTTCTTCTTTACAGACTGCGTCCCATTATGACTGAATCCTTGGGGAAGCCCTCCATTTTGGCTACTTCAAAACACCCCAGTTTACTGTAGAAGTCCAACATTCTCTTATCAGTCTGATGAACCTTACAGAATGCACCCAGGGACCCTGAAAGGGGGGAAAAGTCATCTTGAACTTGCTTTTATTACAACAATTGTTGTCATACATTACTGACTGCTGTCACTTACCATTGGCCTTGAGAGAAGACAGGAGACATCCCATCATGCTTTTGGCCACACTTGGGTCTGTGACCTTGGCGTGAACGTCAACCTTGATGAGAGAGGGGAATTTGGAGAGGAAAGAGTCTGGAAGACCTTCTTCTTCTTCATGGAAACTCAGCATCATCTTCTAAAGGACAAAAAGCAGTGACTGTAAATATTCACGTTTACTAGTGAGAGCCCACCACGCACATCTTAGAGACTGTCTCAGTGACTAAATTACATTAAAAAAAAACGTGAAAATAATTGATGACAATCACCAATAATTACACAATACAAACAGATGTGAACGACTGTATGGTGAACCCACCTCTGCCTCGGTGAGATCCTTCTGACCATCAGGTTTGTTGTATTTTTCCTGCATGAAAGGAATCCAGTTTATCTGACACTTCTTGATGAATGGCTTGACATCCACTGTACCCAGGGCATAGCCACAGATCCCCTCATCGTCCTCAAGCACAAAGCCGTACTCTGAGCTCAGCGTCAGCAGACCTCCCACCAACCTGTGAATAGCAGCCTCTGGTCAGTCGTTGCACAGGAAAAACACTGCAGTCCGTCTCAGTTCAGGACCAGGGCAAAGTTTGAGTTTTACCTGTCGCCAATGAGGTCAGGTTCTTCAAAGACAGGTATGTCCTCCATTCCCTCACAGAACATTTCTTTACAGATTTTATAAACAGCTGCCTACAACCACAAAAGAACTGGTTACTGCAGGGTAAGGTAATAGTTGTGGAGAAAAGACAGTAATACACTTGACCAAGAATGATGTCAGTGTTCAGCACACAAACTGTAACAGCATCTGAGGCCCATTAGAGCAGAGCAGGGTCCAGGTCTGATACAAACCACTGGGCAACAGAATTTCAGCAATTGCACCATGGTTTTGTTAATTTTGAGCACATCTCACCTCATCTTTGGGAAAGTAGGGTCTTATGGAATAGAGTTTGGATGTTGGCATTGAAGGTGGAGGTTGGTAGAAAAGATCGTTTGCTCCGTCTATTGGCAACAATCTCTGTGGGCATCGAGAAGAACAGTCAGTTTCACTGAGACCAGGCAGTTTTCTGCTTTGGCTGACAGCTTCACTGTGCATTTGCTACATCTGAACCACTATCAAACCAACAGGAATCAGTGAAGAGAGCTTTTTCTGAATTTAAAGATCTTAATACTATTAGTAGAATTGGTAAACGACTTTCCTTATTGATCTGACAGTGGACAACCACAGCAACAATCTCATTTTTACATTTTTGACAAAGGAACATACCACAACAAAGACACACGCATTTCCAAATATTACAAAAAAAGGGTTGTGTTTTGGTCTGACTAAGGCTTTACTGGCTGAAGGAGATGCTTCTTTCCCCTTTGCTGGACATTGCCATATATCGCTGCGCAAGGACGCTCCTGTTGAGAAAAGTGATGCTTGCGCAGAGACAGAGAGAACTCCAGGAAAAAAAAAATACCAGTTGAACAATAATCATGAGCTAACTTGGTCTTTCTGTATGGATTGCCATCATGAGTATCGGTGTTTTTCAAACGTGACAGTGGCTTGACTGGTGTCTTTGATCATGGAGTTTTCTCACAACATACGCTTGTGCTGCAACGCTTGCGCTTGCAAAGGCTTGGCAATTAGTGCGCTGTGCTTCCCTGCAAAGGAATGAGATGTCATGAATCCTAACCATGCTCGCATGCGCTGCGTGCGCTAGGGAAAAGCAGCATCTCCTTGGGCAGTCGCTGAAAGAAATTCAAATTAATCAGATGATGCTTTGCCAAAACTGGCTATAAGCTGTTGTTTCACCAATTGTCCCTTCAGTCTCGCAATGTCTCAAACTAATAACAAGACATGTGCATCCTGAGAAACTGGATGTTGTGACATCTAGAACCCTACAATCAGCTGACCTTTGACAGACCAAAGCCCCCTTTACCTAATGTACCATTGTCTTCTTTACCAATGACATTGTTTTTCATTTTCGCTGTAAATTTTAGTGCATCAGATACCTGGAACTCTCCTGCTAGACCTCCCCTAAAGGCCCAGGGCTCTTGGTCTCCTTTAAGGAATTGTGCTGAGGACTGACTACGACACCCTGTTAGGAGCAGAGCCAAGCGGACAGTGTTACCAAAGGATGGGGCTCTCTGACACAGATAAAGCAGGTGGGGAGATATGGAAGAAGGGAGTCATGTGTATCTAATGGCATACGTCATAAAGATAAATTATTTCCCACTAATCAAACACAGAAGGACCTAATTTAGGATAGATTCATTATATATTTACGATTGATTTTCTAATAGAATGGGGCTCAAGCAACTAAAGCTTACATGTTTGCAAGAAGAAATCTGTTTCTAGAATCTGCATTTTTCTTTAATCATTATTGAAAATGTTTTGTGCTCTGCGACGTTATCTCTCGATGTTAAACTGGCCCAAAACGTATATTACAGACTCCAAAATTAGTCACATCATGCAGCGGAAAGGCACATGTTCTCAAAAGGACAAGAGACAATGGACTTGGGTACCATTCTACTGAGAGACACCTTGAACTGCAACACAAATCTCCAACCAGCTACAAAGTAAGCTTCAGCTACCATCACCCCACGTAGACTCCCGTGTGAAGTCACATTCTCTCATCTGCCTCGTCACATGACAGGGAACCGGGTCATCAAACCAGGAAGATAAAACAAGTTAGCGTGAACACATCCCCAAAACAAAGGCCTTTCAGCTAAAAACAGACCGACCTCCGACGAAATGCACCTCAGGCGTAATGCATTAGGGGAGCCATACAGAAGTTACAGCTAGAGCTCACAGGGACCAATTCAAATACAGTAGCACTGGTACCAGCAGACTAACTGGTTGATGAACAGCTTTATCATGTGACTAGACAATTGCAGCGCGTGGAAACGATACCTCACCCTGAAACCTAAAATTCATTTGATGAACCGACCCAAGACAGCAAACAGATGCACCCACGAGAGGAACTCCAAGCTTTTACATTCAAATTAAAAAGCCCCAAACCCAGAAATTCTGATTTATATTAAAGGAAGCACGTTTGTCATTGCAACACATTGAAAAAGGTAATGCGATTGGGTTAAATTTCAGAGCATTAAGTAAGAGCAAGTTCCCTTTAGTAGGTGCATCAGGCTAATCTGGGCCATTTTATTGCCCTACTGATAAAAACAAACAAACAAAAAACAAGTTAGAGAGTTGCTGCCAAAGAGAAATTTGGAAGTTATCGCTTCAAAGCTACATCGCTGCGCAAAATGTGACTTCATCCGGAAGACTGCTTCCTTTCCTCCAAATCCATTTTAAAATTTATAAATCTACTTTACAAAAGAACGACAAATTTGTTTAAAGAGGAACAAAGGAAAGAGACAACGCCAACACTGTTCATACATCGGCCACTGTCGATCCAATAGCAGTAGAAACTTGTGCTGTGGATTCTTCCATCTGTACACAGCGAAGGGAGAAAACAATAGAAAATAGTCATTAGTAAGTGTTCTCAGAGCAATAACCATGGTGGTTGTGACTAGGTGCCAGCTGCACAGCTCCTATTGGTGGCCAAACATAGAGCCAGTTGAGTAGAAATGACAGAAGTCAATGTATAGGCGCCTCTCGACATCAAATTTATACCCATAAACCAAATACAACACTCTGAAGGATGCTTCAGAGATGAGTCGCTTTCTGAGAAATTAAACCAAGAGTGTGAATTCTGATGTGGCTTTGCCAGTGTGGGGATGCTGCCTGCTGTGTACTGTGGGCTAGAATCCTCAGCTTTACCAGCTGGACAGGGCAGAAACCTGTGAATGAAACTGGGTTACAACGTAACCTACGGGCCATGCTGGTGCTTCAGACTATTGAAAAAAAACACACTCCAAAACAGATGGAGTTGTTCTCATAGGGCAGAATTCACTCATTCTGCATCACAGTGTACCATCTGGAAGAGTAGCAGGATTTGGAAAGGGAAGAGAAAGAGAGATAACGGTTCACTATGATGGAGTATGAGCAAATAATTTTAAGCCAACCAGTTTAGTAAACAATGTGCTTATTAAAGCAACGATGTTAACTCTTCTGTAATCCACATATCAAATAGATCAATTTACATATTTCAGGTTTATGCATCAGAATGGCCTTCCACAGTCAGTCAGTCAACTTGCTCTCCAAGCTCGCGAGCGCGCTAGGGCATGGTGGAAGGAGGGGGTCTCGCCCTTCCCAGAGACAGAGAGATGGAAGCAAGTGTGTCTGTGAGAGAACGCAGTGGTGATGTTTCTGGAGACACAGCAAGCAGCAATAACCCTGCTGGGATCTTTACCACAGTCCAGTTGAAATATTGCTAAGAAGTAGCAGCTGATAAATGAGGATGGCACCAGTGCAAGTGGCATTTAGTCTGGTAAATAAAGAAAGCATTCAATGTGTGACAAAAAAAAAAAAAAAGAGCAAACAATCAATCTAACTATTAAGAGGCGAGCTGAACAGACCTATGGTAGGCTGACTGATTAACTGCCTCCATGTAGCAGGAGGACACTACTAGATTTTCACCTTTTTACAGGTGGTGCCAAAAAGCCATCTATAGACTATGAATTATTCAGGTAAAAGCACTATAAATTGGTTGAATAAACCAATATGTCATTGGACTACAAAATAATCCATGCAGCTAAGTGATCAAAATTTTAGTCATTTATAATATCTGATTGATTAATTTGTGCAGTTCTTCCACTAAGCAGAGAATAACAAGCATATACGATTTATTCTTTCTAATGCTCGCAAAGAGTAAGCATGGTACGGTCCCAATCATACATACCTAACCACTGAACAAAAGACTTGACCATAGAAATGATGCTCTTAATGTCCCAGATATACGGGTAGAGGTCATACAGGATAGTGCGGTTGGCTGAATTCGACAGCCGTGCAAACATCTGGATGACTGAACAGCACATCTCCTCAAACTTCTCAGCTCTTGCTTGCCATTCTGCCACCTATATCAAAGAAAAAAGAAGTTAACATCAGACTAAATCACAATAACAAAACTTTATGGGCTTTATTGGGAATTTCATGAAACAAATGTATTTATTTTCACATTGTGTGTGAGAGAAAATCATCTGCTAAGCTTCAATATTTTGCTATTAAAACCTGTGCTTTCTGTTAGACATCAAGGCCAGGGAAGCTGTATATTACACATCTACCATAAATACCAACCTTCTTCCAAACTGCACCACCCAATGGACAAAACTGATAATACACATCCACCATTTTGTTTCCAGCAACCAATTACCAACCTTGTCAGATTCCTTGCGCTTGCAGTTGACACTGACGACGCTGCTGTTAGCTCGCAGCCAGTTAAACTCCCGCAGCATCTGCACAGCCTTGTTACCATGTTCGTAAGGCAGATAAAAGAGCTCCGCCAGTAGGTTCAAGTCCTCAATGGTGATTGGTTCTGCTGTGAAGAGGGGCTTCTCATCCGGCCCAGGCACAAATACATCCTAAAAATAAATCCACAAAATGTTTTGTGAGGACCATTTTGCATTTTTGTTTCAAAAATATAGAGGAGAAAAGAGAGAAATGTGTCCTGCACCTGTTTCACCTGGTCGTCTGTCTGCATGGGGGCAATATCGCTGCCAGAGTCCTCCTGAATGATCTCCTCAGGGGATTTTGACTCCGTTAAATTCTCTTTGTCTGTATCCATGGGCTTTAGATCCTCTGCCATTTTGTCAGTTAGAATAACCCCAACGTGTTTCTCTACTACCTCAGCTTCTGGATCATCTGTCATCTTTTCAACTACCATTTCCATGGGCTCCTCATCTGAGTCCTTCTTCTCCACTTCCACCTGAAAACATGTCATAAAAAATTATGAAAAACACTACTACTACTAGTTAATGGAACTTTATTAATTCAGCTTACCTCCTCTTCCTCTTGAGGAGCTTTTACCATAGGGTGTGGAAGTTGATCTAAACAGAGAGGTGGTATGGCTGGAGACATAATGGGCTGCTGGAAAACTGTGGTGACTGTTGTGGAAGAGCAGAGAGAGGGAGGAGGCATGGATGAAACATCAATGGCTGTGCCTTTGACACCACCCTGAGATGCCTGATTGCCTGAAAGAAAGAGTTGGGCCTCACTGTTATGTTCTTAGTTTGCACAGATTACTGTTAATGTTGTGTCAATACTTTTAGTTCTACCCAAATACAACTTCTTTGGATGCAATTAGTACATAAAAGTGTGATCAGAAGTAACTTAGCTTACTGTTGTATTGACGAGGAACACAAAATTCCCCAAGCCATTCTGTGAGAGCCAGCTTCAGAGCGAGCTGTGGGCTGTAGAGCATATCTGTCTCCAATTCTTCATCACTGCCCTCATTTTCCAACTTAATCTGGATGGACACTGTGCTGTCCTCACCATCAGCTGGTAAAGGAGAAGGGCAAAAAATCAAAAAGAAAGAATATTAATGAGTGACACACACAGTGTTTCAGTCTGCAACTTTATAATACTTACTCATCACCACATCTTTGCGTACTCCATTCATATTAGATTTGTACCAGGTAGCCAGGGTGTGGATAGCTACAAAGTTGGACTCAAATTCACAGTTTGGGTTGGTGAGGACACCCTTCAGCCGTGGAATGAGCTCTGTGGAGCGGCCTTTGTATGGGCCCAAGAACAGTCTCTTCTGATCATAGTCATTGGCATGGATGTTGTCCCAAATGACAGGGGCTCTTCTTAGGATTTTTGATACTTCCTCGATGGATTCCACTGAGATATCTTTGGACACCACCTTTGGTCCTACAGAGAAGGAAACAAACACCAGTTCTAACTATTACACATAGTTGATCAACAGAAACACACTTGCAACAACCTAAGCCTTCTGAAAAAAGAAAAGATTGGTCTGCAAACTTGCATAACATTAAAAACATGTTAGACGTGTTTCTTGTCCAGTGCTCATGTAATGTATTAAAAACTGTCATTAGTTCCCTCAGTTAAATACTTTAAATTCATAGGTGAAAAGATACAATTGTCTTTTAAAGGGACAAGAAGTGAAAGTGGTTCTAAACTCACCTGTCCACAGCACATCAATACCAGGCAGTAGTTTTTCTCCTACTGTACGGAGGTAGGGAGACTGAGAGACATTTGGGTAGCAAAGAGTTCCACAGTACTCTGGATGTGAACAACAGGAATTGTGATTACATAAAAGCTTTGAAAAGGTGCAAATTATTTTGATGTGGTTTCAAGTACCTGTAGGACAGAAAAGGAAGGTTTCTGGCTCCCCCAGGTATTGGTAGATCTCGTTGGTAATTGAAACCTGAGCCTGCGCAAATGAGCTGAACACCTCTTTGTCGGCGGGGCACATGTTGTGATCAATATCATCAAAAAGTAAGGCAAATGATTTACAGCCAAAGTGAGTAACCTGAGGGGATATAAACAAAAGAGAATTGTCACAGTGCATAGAGAGAACCATTTTTATAGAACACATTTATAGAAACCAGAATGTCACACTACCTGATCAAGCTTCCTCTTAAGTGCAGAAACCTCTTTTTGATTGGAAAAGGTGATATCCAGTCCAGGAGAAATGGCATATATGAACTCTATTGCGTGTTCTTTAGCAGCACTTATTAAGGTCATGAGTTGCTCTACAAGACAAATGTGGAAAGATGGTCACAACCAAGCGAAAAAATAACGACCTATCCGCAGACATGTTTCTGCTTATTACTCTGCCTCAAGGCAAATTATGCAAAGAAGCGTTATTTGCCGTCACCTGCTTCCTCCACTGAATAGAGCTCTCTCCAGAACATCCTGTGCTTGTAATCATCTTTGGGTGCATAAAGGTACGTGTTCAGCCCCCATTTCTGTTGCCTGTGAAATCCAGTTTTGATGTCAGTACACCTCCTTACAAAAGGTGGCCACGTATCAGACACAGGATGATGCTGCTGGTTACTCATACCGTCTGAAGAGCTCTTTCCTCTGCTCCATTGTCCATGGTCGACCATAAAATCCTGCATTGGAAAAACAGCGCATCAGTGTCCTGCTGGTGCAGAACGATGTGATAACAGAGATGCTCGCACCTCCCCTAGATTACATCTAATTAAATCGACTGCACATCATTAGACTGCAATTATGCTGCATTAGTAATGACCTCGGTTTTCTGACGCCGTGACTTAAATGCTGATATCCTCCAAATATCCAACAAGTCGACGACAGATCCATCACGTATATTTAATAAAATTGACAATGACCAAAAACACGTATTTTTTTTTTAATCCGCCTCCATCTCCATCCACAAAGACAGCTCTGTTCAATCTTTTGAAGACTACCTATCAATCTTTATGTTCTCTGATCGCCAATAGAAGCTCATTGCACACAGGTTTTCGTACCTTCCACCACTCCACTGATGAATTTCCGGAGGCCCGTGGTCTCCACTGCAATGCCGGCCTCGTCCACCGGGCCGGGGGCCTCGGCGCACACCTCTCCGGAGACTGGGCTGGGGCTCTGCTCGCCCCCTAACAGAGGCGCCTCCGTCGACTTATCGTTCTGAACCATCGCTAAACAATATCGACGGCTCCCTCCTAAACTACGTATGTGGCGATTTAAAAAAAAAAGAAAAGAAAAGCGGTGTAACAGACGAGCGAGACCCAAGAGAGGGGCTGGTTAAACCCGCTGAGGCTTCCCCGTCTTCCTTCGGCGCGTAAAGGTGCGAGATGTCGAGGGTTCGCTCTCAAACGACGCAGCCGTGTTTCGGTCGGTGCAGGGCGAAGGCGGCGGCTGTTCCCCGGTGCTTCATGGTCCTCTCCCGGCCGCGGATCTGCCCTAGTTTTCGGGTCGTTTCTTCCTGTTTACACCGAGTGCGCATGCTCAGTAAACCGGATCAAACCGGTCTGATCTGGATCGCGTGACCGCCCGCCAGGAAACATGGCCCCCTCTTAAAGACGCAGCGGCCTTCTAGTCAAGACCGGAGACACAAATGTCTTGTTTTTGTCTTGTTTTGCAGCCAGTAACGCACCTACGTCCACCTTAGAGGCCGACACGATTTAAGGTTCGACTTGACGCGCTGGAAAAGCAGCCAGAGCACTTTTCTAGAAATCCGTGGATGCAGAATGTAGCTGGTCCAAATGTGCATTCTTTGTCCCGTCACTGACATTCCCTGAAAATGTGATCAAAAATCAACTCACAACGGGGTTATCTTGTCGACGCGCAGCCACCGCGTAACGTCATCAATAGTAGTAAACCACTTGCCATAATTGCAAAAAGAACCCCCTCAAGAGTTGTGCATCTTCAGATGAATCCAGTTTGTCAAGATGTTTGTCGCACCAGCGCGGATATTTGAAATAAATCAGTTTCTGACACTTTCCCCTGTACTGACGTCAACAAAACTGGTCCTTCTATGTGAATGTCATAGAAAACCAGCTTTCTTCCAACCTCCTTTCATGCATCATGTGTTCAATGCACAAGCCCTTCAAAAACTGGCAAAAACACAGCATCTCATGTTATTTTTCTTTTTTATTTAGGTCCGTACTACATCAAAATGTATTACAACCTCTCCCAGTCATTAGGGAGCTCCACTCCACTTACCCCATTCCTCTTTTAAAAATGTTTCTCCATACAATTCAAATTGAATTTTACATTTAAATAAATGTTTAAAAAAATTATTTAATTTTACTTATTCCATTTTTTTTCTTTTGCTACTTTCATTACAAATCTTCACTTCAATAGAAGGTGTTAGCTTGCAGAAACAACAAAAAAGGGAAAACAAACACAAGTAATGCAACAACTAAATTGTTCAGACAGTGTTGCAGTCAGGGAGCCATCGGCTGGCTCTGAGGTAAGTGTCAGCTGCTTCCTGCTGCAGGCCTTCCGTTACCTCTTCAGATTCTGCTGGGCCTGCTTTAGTAAAGTGTCAAAGTCTAGTGCATGAAACTTGCCCTTTGCAGGGAATGGTTCGTACTCTGTATTTGAATCTAGGGAGGGGGGAGAAAGAAACGCAAAGTTAACACTCATTTCAAATAATGTCCAAAAGTAAGACATTCGTGAAACCATTTCAAAGTGACCGTTGCTTTGTCCAATATATTATAAATGTCAATTTCATGCTGCAGTTAAACGCAGTTTACAGAAGCCTTTTTTGACCATCTATAAAATCCAGTCACGTTTGCGCTCAACTGAATGGGTCAGTGAAACAGGTCAAGTCACTAAAACCTGCAATCAACAACACAATGAGCCCTTGCAAGCTGGTATAATACTGGTTTAATGTCAGTTTCTAGTTAAATTAATCCCCGAAGCTTTCTTCCTAAACCAAAATCTCATTTCGCCCTTTCTTGCTCTGGTGTTTCTAATATGTTAAACACTGTGTTTCATGGCTATGAAGTGCTATATCAAGGTAATGGGAGGGTTTTATGTACCGAGGTCAGCATAGCTGGTCTGGCAGAACTGTCTTCTTCCGCCAAAACAGAGATCGAACGGCAGCTCATCGGGTTTGCGCAACTTGCTTCCATTCTCAATAGCAGCGAAAGCATCCTTGGTGTCGTAATACGTCACAAACCCATAGTTGTCCCTGTGACAGAAGAAAAAAATCAATAAAAACCCTTATTCATATCCTAAGTGTCAGGGGCCCAAAGAAGGTCAGGGGTCAAGTTTGTACGTAAGTGAGCTGTGACTTGCTTTTAAAAGAGCAACCTGAGATTGTTGTCATGATGCCCCAGTTATGAACAAGTCTGAATTCCATTTAGCACTGTAGCTTGGCCTAAGTGGTCACTGACCTGACCAGTCAGGTTCAAAGACAGTGCAGTTACACAGCCCATGGGAGCAAACAGATCATTTCAAGTACACCGATTCTGTATTTACCCGTGATTCCTAAAGTGCAGGGTGCAGTCTTCGATCTCTCCAAATAAAGAGAAGCGCTCTCTAAGTTCCTTTTGGGTCATTGTTCCCCTTATTCGACCAACGTAAACCACCCGACGCTCTTCCTGCAGGAGCAATACAGTCCATCAGATCACTCACACTTAAGAGAAGACCAGTTTTCTTTGATGCCGAAACTTACGATTGCTCTCTCTTTGGATTTCTTCACCACTTCCACATTCGTCTTTGCACTCTGACCAAAGCTAGGCCTAAATGAGGGTCTGAGGAAGACATGTTGTAGTTTAGTTATAACCCTCGTATGACTACAAAACCAAACGAGGGCGACTCCTGACCTACCTGTACAATCTTCTGCTCTGTTGTGCTCTTCTCTCCGGGGATATGGAACGTGACCTGGAGCGACTCCAGGAGCCAGAGCGAGATGAGGAGTATGAGTATCTCCTCCTCCTGGGGGGCGACTGGGACACGGAGCTAGAGCGAGATGACGAGCTGGAGCTCCTGTTGGAGTGGCGGCGACGATATCTAAAGAGAGAACGGACGCGGCGTTAGGGCTGAACGACTGACCACGCGAAAGCGGCGCGAGGCTGGGAGCGTCCTCACTTTTTAGAGGGCGAACTCGATCGGGACCGAGATCTAGAGGAATGAGAATCCGAGTCGGAACCGCTGGATACGGGGCTGGGAGAACGGTGGGGTCTTTTCCTAGAGCGGCCGCGGGTCGGCTGTTCGGGGTCAGGTGAGCGAGAAGCCGCGTGCTGACGGTAGGATCTCCCAAAGGGGCCTTTCCTGGAGCCGTCCTCCGCCACGGTCTCCTGCCGGGTAGGTGAAGCGTCCGGGGTCTCCAGAACAGAGCTGCTTTCCATCCCATCAGTCCTCTGATCCGCGCCAGCTGTCAGCGCAATGCTTTCTGCTTTGGTCGCGCTTGCAGCCTTTGCAACTGGAGGCGCAGGTGACGCCGGAGCGGCTGGAGGAGTCTGTACCGTGCTCGTCGTGGGCTTGATGGGTTTGATAGTGATGACGGATTGTTGTTTGACATTCCAGCGCTTGCCCGTCTCCCCTGTGCTTTTGTTGTAGAGGCAATAGTCGTGATCCAGGCATGCCACTTCTGCGGTGACGGCGGGTGCGGCAGCAGGTGTGGCTCTGCCGCGGGACCTGAAAGACGGTAGAGGCCGGGCCTCTATCTCAATGACCTTTGACGGGCTAGACTTGAAGACCTCGGCGGCTTTGCCCTTCCCCAGCAAGGCAACGGGGGCCAGTGGTTTCCACATCTGGTGCGGGGGAGTGGCTGGAGGGGTCAGAGCTGAAGCAAACGTGTGCCAGTTATATTAACGGACTCATCGCTTTGGTAAAAATTAAACAAAGAGGGAAGTCAAAGAGGGAAAAAAAAATGCTAAATTACCCGCTGTGCTTGAAAGGTCATTTGCTCTCACGCGTTCCACAACAGTTTTCTCTGGAGCTGTATTAAAGCTGCAAAGGGAGCATAAATTCTTATAAATACAACTCTGCTCCCAGCAGACTTTATCACCCCAAAACTGTGTTTTCCTCAAATAAGTAAGGTTTGTGGTAGGTCTTGGCAAATCAGATGGGTTTTTACAAAAAGGCGACAACTCCATCACTCCAAGAGCAGCGTTAGTGCTGTAGGGTAACTCACCTAGAGTTTCCTACAGCTGCTGCTCTACCAGAGACCCCCAGCACACATTGCTCCTCTTTGGCTGAGGAGAAAAGGGAAAAGCAATAATTTTACTTTTATAAATATAAAAAAAAAGGTTTAAGCAGCAGAATGAACCTTGCATGCTCCAGCATGCTTCACTTGTGACATTAGTGCACTTTTCTTTGGTTTAAAAAATGTTCCAAATGTTGAGCATATGGCTAAAAAAAAAAACAAAAAAACAACAACCAAAAAAAAAAAACACAACAGATGCTTCATTCCAAAGTCTACTGACATGGATAATGGCACAGAGTTAAGCCACTTGTTGGGGGCATAAACATTCACCAAAACAGCAGGGTGAGAGTTAAATAGATTTGCAGACAAAGCAGAATTCCAGCAGCGGAGCGGACGAGTACAAAGCGCCTACTCTGCAGCACAGAGGGCAATGTTTGAGTTTTGAAAAAAAGAAACCTTCATCCTTTTGTAGATGTTAATATCGCCCATGGTCTTCAAATATTTCTTGTGGACGTTCAGATAAAGTTTAAAGACAGTAGCACAGACTCTTGCCGAGTGCATTTGTTGTTCCAAGGGCCCTTTTTCAGAGACGGTAACCCCGGAAACGCCATGTTTATCCAACATAGCACAACAGTGCTTGTTGCAGCTACGAAACAAAACCTGGTACTAATATAGTTCCAAATTGAATAATCGCCCCATTAGTACCTCAGGAAGAAAAATAAAAAAGCTGAGCTAATGATTTACCTTGGGTTTCTTCAAACTGCTCCAGCAAGCTGGTCAAATCAGCAGCTTCAATACCTGCAAGAAGACAAAACATTAGAATACAAAAGTTGGTTTGTATTCTCAAGAACACTGCAACATATATAAAGAGCATAAAACAACTTTAAGTTTAAAGTTTGCTGCTACATGTGAACTCACCTATTTCACTGGTGAAAGCTTCGATGAGCTCCTGTGTAGGGGTCTTTGGCCTTTGGGCTTCCCCTACAGTACAGGCCTTGTTTTTATTTTCGGGCACTGCAGAGTCCACTTTTAGAGCCAGGCTGTGTGAGGCATGAGCTGCAGTATCATTGACTTTGGAAGACACAGCTCCACCAGTCACGGTACGAACACTGACCAAGGTAATGGGAGCAGACGTGCTAGCAGCAGTGGATTCCGCTTGCTCTGTAGTGGTTCTACGACAGGTTTTGAGTTCTAGAGGCCTTGGGTGATTGCCTTCTGAAAGTGCCGGCCGACTTTCCCCACCAGAAGGTGATTTGGACTGATTCTCAGATTTGATGGGATCTGGAAAAGAGCCCTGGGGGCCAGAAGGGACTGTAGTTATATGACCCTGTATGGTCACATTCTTAAGTGAAGCAGGGGCGAGATGTGGAGAGGATTGTGGTGAGGGCGATTTGGAAGGTTCGGGTGTCTGCTCGGGTTTAGCAGCAGGAACCTTGCTCGTCGAGGAAACCATGTAAGCTGGAGGTACCAACAGGGCCTCAGGGGTGGGTGGTGCACACGGGCCCCGTGGTTGCCAAGCTGGTTTGACTTCCTCCATTTCTCTCTTTCCCGGTTGAGGTTTAGTGCGCCGCGGGTCTCTGGTGCCCGGGTCGGGAAGGCAAGGGATAGGGGGGAGCCCTGTGGGGAGTACGGGGAGGCTGGGCCACTTCGAGCTGTTGTCGCCGTCTATTTTTCCCACCGGCGCCGGCTTCTTCTGCTGCCTGAGGCGTCGGTACTCGGCTAAACTGAGCGATTTGGGCTTTGGTTCCGTCGACGCAGGAGCTGTGGGAGGAGAGATGGGTTGGGAAGGAGATGTAGGAGTGTCCGAGGACACGGGGGGCGGCGCTGAGGAGCCCTCCATTTCCTCGCAGACTGGGCCCAGATGCCCGGGCTCGTCGCTGGAGTCTTGCGAGTGCGCCGTCGCGTCGGGTGGTGGACTGGGAGCCATTTCCTGGAGTCCCGGTGATGCAGCAATCGGATCGTTTATTTCAGGTTCTAGTGCTGTAGTGGCGATTTCCATGCGTGGCGCGCTTGGATTTGGCTTCTGCGGTTCCGCGGGTGAAGGCGAGTCGGGAGGCAGCTTTGCCACTTCGCCTTTAGGCCCAGACTCTTCCAGCTTTGGCTCAGGCTTTTGGGGCTGAACACTCTGGTCCTTCCCATCCACAGGTTTTGACTGACACTTTGTCTTCATTTTCTTTTTCTTTTTCCTCCGGGAGGGGCTTCTCTCTTTAATCTCCTCCTTCTGCTTTGTAATTATTGTCTCGCCTTCCATATCTACACCTACTGGTTTTGAAGGGGCTGCAAGATTGGCCGGGGCATTACTACGGATTACATCATCGCCATCAATGACGACGCGCTCTGCACCGTCTGCGCCTAATTCATCTGAAACTTTCTCATTTTCTGGCTGGCCTTTGCATGGCAAAGACACTGGGAGATCCATGTCTGGGATCGCCAAAATCGGCTCTCCGTTTTCACCCTGATCCACGACTTCAAGTAAGATGCCTCCTTCGGGCAAGATATGCTCCCCCTCCTCATTCTCCACAGAAATTGTCATACAGTACGGGTGCATGTGCCTGACCAAGTCTCCCAGGCTGACTGAAACACCATCATGACCCTCCTGCTCAAAGTTAACAGGAAATGGGATGGCCAGACCCTCCCAGTCAGGGAGGTTATTATCAGGCAGTAAATTGTGTCCTATTGGACTTAAAGTGAGGGATCCATCTTCCTCATCTTCCCCATCACTCCTCTGGTGAGAGTCTGTTTTTAACCTTGGAAGGCTCTGGAAGACAAATCCAAAACAATCCGGTAAAGATGTATCTGCTGAAAAAAGCGTCTATAAAACTAAGAAAACGACCGCTACCTTTCCAGTTGACGAGGGTCGTCCGTTACATAGTGTTTCTTTTTCTGGAGGTGAACGGGAGAGACAGAGCAGTCTTCTGAACTGCAGACCAAAACACGGAAAGAGTAACAGTCAGTAATACATCCGACTTGAAAAGAACCACGAGGGTCAGCAGTTTTTTTTTTTCGCCCCATTCTTTGCTGAGGCCTGGAAGGGCTGACTGCGGAGCAGGAATTTGAGAGGCATATGTGCAGTTATTTCTGATATTTCGGACAGCTGGGGGGAACTCACCGGAGAGTGTTCTCTGGCCTTCTGACCAGACAGCAGGTCTGAATCAGGCAGTGTGTCAAACGGGGACAGGTTCTCATCATCCACATTGTCAAGAATCTCCGTCAGGGCTGTTAACAGCGTAGCTTCGCTCTCTTCGTCCAGTCCTTTAGTCTGCGCACAAAGAATTCAGAATATAAACAATGGCACAATACTCTCACATAAGAGGCCTAAGTGCTATAAAATCAGACATGAATCTCATCTCACCTCTACTGTCGGTGTGTCCTCAAAGATGGAAAGGATAGAGGGGTCTAAGCAGGTTTGAAGGGCCTCCATAGTTTCCTCAGAACTCAAAGTAGAAGTCTAGAAAGAAAAAATAAAAGTTGAGAATTTTGCAAAATTGGGAACCCTGGTTCATAAAAATGTTAAGGCCAGAGGGCAAAACCCAACACTTTAACTATATTATTCACCGGCCACCAGGTGAATCTAAATTAACTCAATTAGGACTGAGCTTATAAACTTGAAATTTGTAAATTTAATTGAGGTCTTTGAGATTTTTTTTGGTCATTTGCTGCAGTAATTGTATCTTGGTAAGGACGTCAAAGCTTGTACAAAAAAAAAAAAAAAATGCATTTCAAGTCAGGGCAAGTCCTTTAAACCAGGAGACTACGGTCAGATATTCTAGACCATAATGACCAAATTAACCCTCCAGTGCTGGAGTCAACATTCCAGTGGTCCAGCGGGGGGGGGGTGTCACACCCCAACACCAGTCTGACCAGTGTGTGTGTTGTGGGGGGGGTCACCCCCAACACCAGTCTGACCAGTGTGTGTGTTGTGGGGGGGGTCACCCCCAACACCAGTCTGATCAGTGGGGTTGGGGGTCCAGAGCATGCGGCCTCCCCCGCAGACGCCACGCGCTCCCACCCGTGCACGCGCCCGCAGTCGCACGTGCTCCTGCCCACACGGACCACGTTTGAGATCTCACCTCGGCCCGTGCGCGCGCACGCTGCAGAGCCCACGTGTTCCACTACAACAAACGCCAGCGGGGCTCTCCCTCTCTCTATAGATACACACATTATATCTCCCACTCCAGCTGATCCCCCTCATCAGCGTGTCGTCAACAATGGTTCCGCCTCAAAAACCCTCGTGGGGTCCCGATTTTTTAAAAAAGCCCCACGAGGGCCGCCGAGCGGAGATTTAAAACGTGCTCCCGATTGCGCATGCGCGGAGGAGCAGACATGTCATTCATCGGCGCACATGTGGGGACGCTCAGGTTTGAATGGGGGGGGGGGGATAAAAGTCCTCCAGCAGCGGGGGGGGAGAAGACACCCAGACTGTCACCCACGGGTGCTGCGCAGCTGTCAACGTGAATAAAGGACGACAGGGGAAGGAAAGCCGGGCGGCTCGCAGGAGGGAGCGTCCGTCCCCACGTGTGAATTAAAGAGTACATCACGTTCTTTAACACCCGGGGGCCGAGCCGAACGCCCCCCACGCGGGCCACCAGACGGGCGGCGGCCCGCTGAGAGGCGCGACTGTCACGTCGGCGCCGGGTGGAGAAACGCGGAGCGAGCGTGGCGGCAGAGAGCCGCTGAACGTGGACGCACCGGCGAGTATCGGCCTCGATCCCCGCGGGTCCCCCACCCCCCTCAGAGGGGCGACCCACCGCCCCCCCCCCACCGTCCCCCGCCAAACACACACGCACATGCAGCCTCGGAGGACTGCGATCGTCGCAGGTCGAGGGGAACCCTGGCTGCTCCCGGTGCATCCACGTGTCACTTTCCCCCATGTGAGCGGGCAGGGGGGGAGAAAACCACAAAAAACGCCGCCCGCGGCTCCCGCCAAACCCGCCCCGGCGACAGACTCCGGACGCGCGGCGTCGAAACGGGTATACTTTACCCCGTCCAATGTGTCCAGCTGGAATAAATCCATATTGCACGCCGTCAAAGTCTCCTCGGCTGCGCCCCACCGCGCCGCCATCTTTGGAAGTGGAACTCCCAGCTGCGGGCTGGCTTCCGGGATGAGAGGAAAGCGAGGCGCTGATTGGACGAGCCGGCGAGCCACGTGGAGGACACGTGGTCTCCAATTCCCGGCAAAAAAAATGACGCAGAGGGCTCCTCGGGGTGGAGGGTGGAGGGGTGAGGGGGGGTGACGTGGACTCTTTTTTTACATTTGCTCATCAGTCGGGGGGAAGCTGGGTTTCATTAGAGCCCCCCCCCGCACCGCTGTGGTCGGGGGCTGCAGCAGTGGGCCCCGTTTGCTGAACATCTGTCCCCACGTGGTTTGTCCACCACATCTGGTCCAGCTGTTGATCCTCGGTACCATTCAGCCGCAGAGGAACATCTAAACATGCGGACGAGCGTCAACTTGATGTCCGCGTTCGTCTTGGAAACGCTGATTGGCAATTAAAAAAAGAGCTTTGTTATTTCCTTATTCATTATTTTTTTTAAATATAAATGACGCCTTGTGGTAAGTAAATATTGCGTTTTGGTGGGGATAATGAATGGAAGTTGTAATGAGCAGTCATATTTGACTGGCTTATCACAAGATTCCAGGTTTTGTTTTTGTCATTTGCACAATAATTACAGCAGCAATCACCGGCAATTAATTTATTCTCAGTCTCAGGCTCCGTCCAGCATGAGAAGTAAAATATTGATAATTATGAAGGTTACAGGTTAGACTTTGCAAGTCGCCTGTTGCATTTCTGCTCACACGGCTTACTTGACCGTGGAAATGGATAAATATTGTTATCCCCTTTTTGCATCAAACTGTTGTGTTGTATGTATCTGTTATTAGATTGTATTGAAGCTTACTGGACCTGATATGATCCTATTGTGAAAGAACACTGATGGATTGTTTAAAAATGCACTTAAGATTAAAAATGTATTTAAAAACAGGTTCAAATTCCGCCCGTCTTTAAAGTCATTTTATAACGAGATCAGGTCAAATTTTAATTTTAAAGTCTCGATGAGACGCATAGAGCGTCCTCTTACCTTGTTGTAATTGCTCATTTCTCCACAGGAGGGTGCTATTTAGCGCAAGCCATTTACGATAACTGTCATTTGTTCCACTCTTTTTTTTCCCTGCTCAGTTCTCTCTATGGAAACACGCTTTTATCTGGACGCTGCAGACGTGCAGTCGGAGGTTTAATGCATATCTCCCCATTAAACGTGTCACGCTGCACTTTCCAAAGACCCACGAACTGCTGAACAGTAAGAGAATTTCGCCTTTTATTTGAAGTGAGAAAGACATTTGCCTCCTCCCCCCCTTGGACATGGCAACAAACATCTGTCATATCATGTGAATTACACAAGGCAAACGTCAATGAAAACTAAACACAAAAATTGCATTCAGTAGATTAATGCTCCTCACTGGAGGTTCACAATGGGGTTACACATGTCCTAATGAATTAACATCAATCAAACTCGGTGTGTTTTTGTTTGGAAAATGGGGATGAAATTGGTGGCAGGAATGATTTGTTCCATGCAACCAGATGTGGGAGATGTGGAGCTTGTTTATGTATGAAGGTTTCAAACCACAGCTTCCTGGTTTTGCTGAGGATTCCATAAATGATGATGATCTTTGGTCAACATCTTACTGGTTTAGAGGCCCCCCCCCCCCTTTATCTGCTGCTGCTGCCGGCCTGCTGGTTCATGTCACCTTCATAAAAACAAAAAAAAAAAACCCAAAACAACCAAAATATAAATAAATAACTTGAGCGTCACGGCTGTCAGGGCCAATGGTGGTTCCGACACTCTGCTCGCCATCATGTCTCCTGCCATTGTTTTCGTCTCGCTCGTCCTCCCACACATCCGAGGCTGCAGCGCGGCCGCGCAAACCAGCAGACGGATGAGCTCAAATGTCTGAGAGCCAGACAGAGAAAGAGAGGAACATGCCACTGTGCCTCAGCGCGCTTCCTGACTGCTACCCACCGCTGTTCTGCCGTTGCCATGGATACAGTGCCCCCCCCGCCCCCACCCCCTACCCCCCCCAACCCCCCACATCCACCCTCCTCCTCCTCCTCTCTCTCTCTGCTGGTAGATATGGAGGGATGGGGCTGGAGAGAAGAGGTGGTTCTGGCTATACTGCCCCTGCGTCATCTTCATACCAGTGCAGCTTAGAGTCCCCCCCCTCCTCCCTCCCTCCCTCCCTCCCTCATCACCCCCCCTTCTTTCTCCTCCAATGTTCTCTCTCATCATCTAATTTGCACACTGCTAGATCTCCCTGCATTTGTGTCTGCATCTGCATCTGTTCATCACACTTCCTCTCCCTCCCTCCCTCCCTCCCTCCCTCTCTCTCTGCTGGCGCAGTTTGTTTTCCGTGCGTGGTTGACCCAGGCAGACTTTCTGGAACGAGCGTGGGCTCGGAACAGAGACAAAGGTAAGTGCAGAGATGGATATTTGCGCGTTTGTCGGCGCGAGGAGGTGAGGAAAGGAGGGGAAAGGAAGGAGAAAAACCCAAGATTTGGTGCTGCGGAACAGTTAGGAGACAAAAGAAGGGGGGGGGATATGCATTGATGTATGAACTCACCTGAGGCATCCAGCGGGCGACCGGGAGCATTTAAAACACTCGCGGGGGGGTGGGGTGGAATTTACGACAAATAAATGCTCTTGGCGCAAGCATCTGTTACCACGGTAATAAGTGCTGTATGTGGGACATTAAGCAAGGCTCTGTGGCTGCTACTTTGTCACATGTTATGGAACTGCTGCTGGAGGCAAACAAGGGGGAACTAAGTCATCCACAGAGAGCTTTTCTGTGTGAATGGGTGATGGGGAAGATGGGAGGAAGAGGGAAGAGTGAGAGGAGGACAGAGCATGGCTGACGGTGCAGGCGGTGATGAAAAGCACAGCTACAAAGCCTAATCGCTTCTGGAAACAGAAGCCATTTCCCAAATCACATTCATGAGCCCATCATCTATTTCAATCCCCTCTCTCTCTCTCTCTCTCTCTCTCCCTCTCTCTCTCTCTGTCTCTGTCTCTCTCTCTCTCTCTCTCTCTCTCTCTCTCCCCCTCTTGCAGCATGGGTTGTTCAGAGTTCACCATTTTATTAAGTTGCAGAATGTTTCGACCTGCATTTTGCGGGGGTCCGGTCAGACGGGAGGACGCCCGGGCGGGAGAAGGAGGGAGAAGGTGGAGGGACGCGGTAAAGAGCCAAACCTGTTGGGTTAAACGGCCGTATCTTGGTGTCTGACACGGTGTGTGTGACATTCAGCCGCGACGCCTCCGCCAGCAGCGCTGGCGTGTGGGTGCTGTTCCTGTCAGCTTTAGTTTCAGAAGAGACACTTGTTTGTCTTTTTTTTTTTTTTTTTTTTTTTTTTAGCCTATCAGTGGTGCGTGACGGAGATATGAGCTTTACTGAGCACGGCTTCAACTCACTTTGGGGGGGGCTTCCTGAGTGCAATGTTTGTTGAGTGAATACATGAATATTACTCTCTCATCAGCTCATTAGCCTCCAGCCACTTCGTGCACTGTTTATTTACTCTTCGTGGCCTAAGCTTTTTATCAACTCGCCTGTTTTTTTGGGGTTTTTTTTTTTTTTGGGTGATTTCCCAGCTGTTTTAGTTCGACAGGATCGACCTCATCTGCAAAGAGGCCTCCATCTTAAAGGGGGGGGTCAGAGGCGCGCTGTTGGGATCATATGATTACTTTTTCTGGAGGATGGTTTTGCTCAAATCAGAGGGCCAAGCGAAGACCGGATCACAATTTGCAAGATTTCAGACTGGGGAAAGGTCAAAGCAAAGATGGACACGGCGGAGTGAGATTAAATACTGGTGGAAAAGTGCACAAACCAGACAGAGGGAGGGAGAGGGAGAGGGAGAGAGAGAGAGAGAGAGAGAGAGAGAGAGAGAGACGGGCTGCTGGGCAAACAGTCTGCAGGCACACTGTTTACATGCAGCTCCTGTCAGATGTGAGCGCGGGCGCGTACGCGTGCGCGCGTTCTTCCTGCCTCCCATGGGCCTCCAGTGTCCCTGCGCTCCAGGTGGGCTTTGCATTTTTAATCGATACTGTCTGTAGTGATTAACGCCAGTCTTTTCTTGGCAGCGGTGAAACAGAAGGAAGTAGCGAGGGAAGACGGAGAGAGGGAGAGACAGAAAACTGTCGTACGTGAGGGAGGGCCCGTGCACGTGTGCGTGAGGGCGTGCGTGCGTGCGTGTGAGTGTGTGTCTTTGTGTGCATGCATGTGCGTGTGTGTTTGGCGGTAATGACCCTGTGCCTCTGGGCTGTTTATCTCCCACAGCAGCGCAAGGCAAAAAAAAAAAAAAAAAAATGGACGATGCATCACTCACACACACACACACATGCACACACACACACACACACACACACACGCACACAGAGTTTCTCCTTTTCCTCTCCTTTGGTCTAATTGCCTCCCTCCTGTATTCTCTCTGCTACGCACGCACACACACACACACACACACACACACACACACACACACACACACACACACACACACACACACACACACTTATTTCACATTATAAAGGTTCTTTCTTCCTATTTCACTCATGTCTCATTTTTCCCTCCCACTCGTGTTGCAATATGGCCATTAATGATGCAGCCCGAGCACGCAGCGCTGCCAACTTCCTGCTCCTGACAGAGAGAGAGGAATGTAGTTATGGTGTACATGCCCTGCTTCGTACCACTCCCTCTAATCTCTCCTCCCCTTTGTCTGTGTTGTTTTCCTCGCAGTTAGCCCATGCAAGCGGTGTGTGTGGACTGAGCGCAGCCGTTTCTCTCCAAGTAGAGCCCAACATGTGAGAAGATGTCTGTTGGAGGTTGTGCTTGTCCCGGTAAGTGCTTCACTCATTCTCTCTCGTCTTCCAACCACCACCACCAACCCCCCCCACACACACACACACACACACACACTTCTCTCCTCGCTGTCGCTGTCAGAGCGATGACTTATGTAAAAGTGCAGCAGAGCTGCCCGGGGACAGCTGTGCGAGTTAAGTTCGTGCATGCATGTGTGCTCGACACATGTCCTAAAACGCAAATATGGACGGGCGCCGCGTCTCCCTCCCCCCCCTCCACCACCAATGCGGAGCTGAGTCGTCCAGCAGACCCTTAGTCATGCAACCTTTGCTGCATAACAGATCGGTGGAGGTCCGATGGCTAATCCTCCTGTATCCCTGCTTATCATCAGCGCCGTGTTTAGATCCCCAGTTCGCCTCCGACACTCGGGGCCCTTCGGGCTCCGTCTCGACGGGATGGATTCGTCGCGGCTCAGCTGATGCCCGCGCTGTCAGGGCCGGGTGCCTTTGCGCCAAAACGCACCCACCTTTGCGCCCCGGATCTCTCTTTCTCCCCCCCCCCCACGCATACGCACGCATGTCAGCGGTTCCCATTCGTTCCATACTGTTTGGGAGACGTTCTCCTGCAGGGAGGGACCGACACCGTGCGGTGCCAGGGGGATGAGCCCCCCCACGCAGCACATGGGAGCAAGTTACAGACGCAAATTGAATCATGGAATCTGCTTAAGGGGATCTCGGAGAGGACAGATTAAATTAGGGTGTGGGTATCATTTTAATGGGGCTGTTCTGATTCATTGGTAGTCGGCTATCAGTCGGAATAAAATTAGAGCGACCGCTGCCTGATGTTTTTCTCCTCAGACCCCCCCCCCGCCCTCCCATCTCTTCTCTCCTCTTGTTCTTCTTGAGTATCTCCGTCTCCTCCTTTGCTCCCTGTGTTAACAGACTTTAATGCGGAGCAGGAACTTCTAATGGCATCCACATGTGCTTCAAGGACGGAGCGGAGAAAAGGTCTGAGCTGGGGGTGGGAGGGGAGGGGGGGCGCTCCCATATGCGCACGGGGCGCTGTCTTGTGCGGGTTTGCGCACGCAGGCCTGCGTGCAGCCTTCATCAGGAACCTGATAAGACAAGTTCAGGCCGGTGGCTCCTTCAGATAACTGCAGTTTGGCATTAGTATGACTTGAACCCCCCCCCTCTCTCTCTCTCTATCTCTCTCTCCCTGCCTGGGCTGCAAGTCATTATATTTGCGGGCTGGTTTGTTTACATTCTTCGCCGATGGTAGATGGAAGAACTTTTCGCGTCCTTTTTTTTTTTTTTTTGCAAGGATCTGCAAAGCAAATCTGCCCCCCTCCCCACCCCCCTCGACTGTTATTTTCATCTGAGGTCAGAGTATTTCAGCGTCCAGGAATCCGAACGGTCAGTCGGGTGCGATGAAGGGCAGGGTTCTGCTGTCCGGCCCTGGAGAAGTTCCGACGGTCTGCTGCCTCCGTGACTTTGCTGTGATCAGCCTTTTCTTCGTCACCCCCCCCCATGTCGGAGAGAGCCGTAGGAACGCAGAGGAGCCAATCGCATCCTTTGTTCAGGCTAAATGGTAAAAATAGATCGCCTGTGAGCTGAAAACGCCCCCTCGCACACACGCACGGACGCACGCACAGACTCTCTCTCGCCCACTCAAGTGCGCGCTCCCCTTTTCTCGGCACTTTCTCCATCCCTCGCCCTCCCTTCTCATGTCCTCATCTTACTCCCCCCCCTCCCTGTTCTCTCTCCCCCCCTGCCACTCTTCATCCCTCCCTCGGTGTCTCTTCGCAGTAACCCTGGTGTTACCTCATGCAGAAAGTCACATGGCTCCTGTTTGGAGGAAAAGTGACTTAAAGCAGAGCCAAGATGGCAGCCGATCAGCAAGGGCTCTTTAAAAAAAAAAAATCGTTATTCTCATTCTGATCATTATATAACAAAAGGTGTGGGTGACCCCCCCCCCACCCTACACACACACACTCACACACTCACACACACACACCGGCGCCGAGAGCACATTTTTCCCCAGACGTCTCCCGCTCTCCTTGTTCTGTCCTCTCTTTACCTCAGAGAGTCTCTCAGATGTTGTTTGCTAAATCAAAATGGCTGTGTGTGCAGAGGCAAAGAGAATGCAGGAATGCGTGGGAGACGGCGATGCTGGGGAGACAGAGACGGGGAGGTGATTGTGCGTGTGGAGGTGGCGGTGGGGGCGGCGCGCGTGTGTGTGTGTGGGGGGGGGGGGTACGGATGGGAGATGAGCTGTAGTGATGTCACATCTGCTGTAAGCCGACAGGATGCTGGCATGTGCCACACGGATGAGGGCAGAGGGAGGATGGGGGGAGAGAAGTAAATGCATGATGAAATGGGTTTTTTTTTTATCCCCCCCCCCTACAAAGCTGCTGCTTTATTTGTGGACGCATCTATCAAACATGGAAGCTGCTGCTGCTGCTGCCTCCGGAGGAGGTGCTGATGCCAGTGTGGAGCGGGGGAAAAGGCAGACGCGGAGTTGTTCAAACGCTCATTTAAGCCATCGTAGGTCAATATACCTCGCAAACCATAGCCAGATCCAGCTCTCAAATGGTCGATTCAATTTTTGTCTCGAGTTAAGCATCTCATTGGAACGGGTGTCAAAGATGAATTGATAGTTTTGAGGCCATTTATTATTTATGCTGCACATGGAGGCATGAAACAGTGGCGGAGGCGGAGGGGTTTCCGCTTGGTAATAAAGGCTGCTTATGGCAGGCGGGTGTGTTTCAGACGTGTCATTTGAATGTAGGACACACAGGCCATATTCTGGTAAAGCAACGTGTCAAGGTTGATTCATTATTCACGTTCTGCGGCTCTTAAGTTCATCTCTAAATACTGTCGTCAATGCGGTCTTTCTGGTGTGATTGAGCGCCGAGATGACACATTTAAGGGAGTCAATTTGGAACCGGACCAATCTTTAAATCGCAGGGGACAATAGAAGCCGCGGAAAATTAACAAGCTCGGAGAGTTTGTTTGTTAGAGTTTGGTGACCTATATTCTTTGCAAACCTTCTCTTTAAAAAAAGAAACAAAAAACAAAAAAAAAAACACAGTCAATTCCTCGATAATAACTGCTCCATTGGGCACATTTGGTACACACATCTGTTTTTCTTTTAGCTTCTTCGGAAAGAAAATATCCCAGAACAGCGTCACTGAGAGTGAGAAGCAAAGACTAAACCATCGCTGATGGTTACACAATGGCTGGACGGGCAGAGTCACTCAGAATCCCGACGGCAGGAGCGGGCTCGCGTATCAGCAGAGGGAGATGCCGTCCCGTCAGCTCTGACCTCTGGTCAGCGGCCAGCGCGCACGCACGCACGCACGCTTGCACGCACCCCAGAAAGGCTGGAACGCACTGACGGCGGTACGGACACTTGCACCCGAGTGCCATTGAGCTATGGAGAGATCCCCCTGTTTTGATGCGGCTTTCTGAACTTTGCTGCGCGAGGGACCGTCGAGGGCCGCTGACACCATCAGAGAGCTAGATTTTTCTTTCCAACCCCCCCCCCCCCACTCCTCTGCATTATGTAACTCCACAAACTGACTGGCAACCAAAGTGAAAGCCAGCAAATTGATCAGGGCAATCTGAGACCACAAAAGGTTCCCTGCTGTCAAATACTTGCTTGTAAACATAGAGAGGTTATTGATTTTTTTAAAATGTTTTTTTAAAAGAAGATATGATGCAGCGGATGATCGGTGGCAGGTTCAAAGTGGAAACCTAAAAGATTCTCTTCCGCTGGGCTGCTGGATGTCTAATTCTCCTCGCCCTATCTCCAAAGCGGAGCCCAGAAAACACATTTCAGCTGCTCGTATCTCAGATCTGAGTCCTTTTTCGTTATTATCCAGCATTGGTGAGTGCGCTTATCAAGTCGCCCAGAGAGCAATGGCATCCTGAACAGCACAAAGCACGACAGGAAAGATGTGCTGCAAGAGTTCAGTCTGGGGTGGGGTGAGGGGTTGAAATTGTTGCTGTGCCACATCTATTTGACTGTTCCTGGTCCAAGCCGACCTGAGGGGCATGGGGGGGGGATCACTGCAGTTTCTCTCAGTTTAATAATGCTTGTGTTCAACCCCCCCAGTCACTGAGGACGCATGGCAGTCAAACAGTAATACTTTGACTTGACTCAAATGCGTTTTTACGCATCTTCACGGAGCGCGCGTTTTCGAATCTGAATCCGGTTTTACGCTCGACAGCCTCCATGTGAACCAAAATGGGGTAATGGCTATCCATTTCAGGGCGGGGGGGGGCGCCATGTAAAGCTGCGGGGGCCACAGTCGGTGCGCGTTTGGGTTGCGGGAGGAGAGGCCCGTGTTTGTCGGGTCCCTGGGCTCGGATGGGCGGAGGAGGCTGGAGGAGGCGGGGCCTTTGTTTGTTCGAATCCCGGCTGGCACTGGAGGAACAAAGGGTCCTGGAGCAGAAGTAGACGCGCAGCACCGTCCCGCTCCAACCAATGACGTCTGAAACACGCCACCTGTGATTGCACTTTTGGACGAGGAAAGCCAGGGGAGACCATCCGGGGGGTGGGGGGGGGAGAGAGAGAGCGAGCGAGAGACCTCTTTTCCTCCGCTCGGCTTGTTCCGTGTGGCAGCCTGCGTTGGTCGGAGCCGGAGCGTTCAGCGTCCCGCCGCCCGCCCCCTCCCTCCCTCCCTGTTAGCAGCGAGGCTAGGCGGCTGGAAGCGCCGAGCGGAGGTGTTGATCGGCACCCGCGTTTCGGCGGACATTTCTCTGCAGGTAACCCTCAAGTTGCGACCCACGATCGGCACCCTCCGCGCACAGCGGCCTCCCTCCGCAACCAGCGCGGCGGTTGTGGAGAAGTGATGGCGACGCGCTCGGTTTGATAGTTGGAGCAATGCCCCCCCCCCACCCCTTCCGTGTGCGAGTGTGTGTGGGTAATCGAACGCGGCCCTGAGGTTCCGTCTGCACCCGGTGGAGTGGACGTTTCCGCGAAGTTAATGTCTACCGTGCATGCGTACTCGGGGTGGGGGTGGATCGGCGCTCGGTCCAAAGCCCCGTCTTCGCGCACGGTGTTGGGCGCTTTCATGGCTTGTGGGAGGGGGGGGTGAGGAGGAGGAGGAGGGGGGGGGGGCTTGTTGCAGATCCATTGTTTTCTCTGGACGTTTCAGGCGGACCAAACTGCACCAAAGTCTCTGAAATCAAACGTAGCCTTTGTTAAGTGCTTGTGCAAGAGGGGGGCTGCCCCCACCGCCCACCCCCCCTCCGACCTCGTTCTGTGTGATTTCCTCATTTGTCTGTGTCTTTTCTACTCTGGGCCATGTTTTAAGCCCCTTTCTGGGTCCTACCGTTGAGGTTTCCCACCTTACGTGAGGCTTCTGGTTCTCCGCAGAGGCAGGACTCATATTTCTTTCAACAGTTGACTACCAGGCTACAGGGGTGAGACATTTCCCCTTCTGAGTCTTGTAGTGTTGGCTCCCCTGCACAAAGAGCATCAAACCGAACACCGCGTTCTGTCAAGTTGATGGCCGCGTGTTTTGAGGAAATTGGCCCGCGGGTCAAAGGCCAGATCCAAAGAGAGCCATTGTTGGGTCCTACCGGGCATGCTTATCCGGTCTGGAGGCGAACAGATGAGGTGACTTCTGTGTTTACTTCATGAAAAGAGCAAAAAGGATGGGGACCTTTTTTTGTTTTCAAATGAATGGTGACACATTTTGCATAACCCCAGTGATGACCTTTTATTATTATTTTTTTCTTTTGAATCTCGATCTGCTGGTGGAAAAGCCATCACTAAAAAAAAAAAACCCCAAAAGATAATTCAATTGGTTGCAGGGAGGATCGCCAAACTGCGTGACAATTTGAGTAGCAAATTGACATTTTGCAGTCAGATGGCTGTTGATACAGATGAGAAGACCAGGCAACGTTGCCACGGCGAAAAAAACAGCACACCGAGATCTTTTATCGCCGTCCATTTTTCCCATCAGAGAAGAATTTCATTTGCATTTTCCTACACCCTCTCAAAAGTAGGGCAACTGTTGGATCGTAGCGGTGGGCGATTCTCGTAAATTTCCAGCTGTGGTTCGTTTCACGTAGCCCGGCCCTCCAGCGTCTGGGTAAAATATATCATGTTCTCAGACCTAATTACACACAGCGGCTGTGTGTGTGTGTGTGTGTGTGTGTGTGTGTGTGTGTGTGTGTGTGTGTGTGTGTGTGTGTGTGTGTGTGTGAGGTCTTCTCAAGGAGAAACACTGAATAGATGTGGGGATTTTTTTTTTTTCTTTTTTTTGAGCTTCCTGAATTGCTTAAGCATGAATGGTTGATTTGGGCAGACAAGGGTTAACAACAGCCAGCGTAGGAAAAGGGGGATGGGTAGATGAGGCAGCTAAAGGGGGAAACACACACCAGCACAGTGCAGTGCATGGTTAGGATCTCAGGGGGCCGTATGCAGAGAGGTGGGCTCCCTGTAGTTGTATTGATGGTACCAGATGAGGGAGAACATGCATGACCGTTTCTTTAGACGATTCCTTACGTCTGCGGGCTAATATATTTGTGTCCAGTGGTTTTTATTTCTCCTCAGAGGGTTTTTTTTTTTTTTTTTCTTGTCCATTTACCAGATTGAAGATGCATTAGATAATGAAAGCAGCAGGACATTGTTTTGGCTGACTTTTTATTTTAATCTCAACAAAATCACTCATCGTTCGATTACTCCGATGATGCTGTGATTTGAATGAGCTAAATCTAAAGTAATCTAAATCTCCTCTAAACCTCTGAATCCCCCACCCCTCCTCTGCTGTGTGCAGGCTGTTCGTCAAAGTCGTTCAAACTGTACTCTCCTAAGGAGCCTCCCAACGGCGGCAGCTTTCCCCCCTTCCACCCAGGCGCTATGCTGGACCGGGATGTGGGGTAGGTCCGGTCTGGCCTCGTCTTTTCAGACACAGGATAGGTTAAAGTCTTCCTTAATGTTATTATTAAATACATGAAGGTCCTCCATTCCCAGAGCCTCCATTTTACTTGTTTTACTCTTTATTTTGGTTGCATAATTGTCAGGAAATAAAGTGGTATTCTTATTTCTTTTCAGTTATCAGATTTTTATTCCTTACAGTGATATTAATTTGCTCCAGATAAAGCATGATTATTTTGTGTGTATATATAGATATATAGATATGGATAATCATTCTAAGTATGTTTCTGTGAGGGGAAGTTTGCAGATGCCTTAATAATTTGTGGTTCTTTCTAGGCCCACACCCATGTACCCCCCATCATACATGGAGCCTGGAATGGGGTAAGTACAGTTTAAAACCCAGTGCTCATTAAGCACTATTTCATATTCTGCATGGCCCCCTTTTTTGTCCGTCAGACCTCAGAAGGGTGACTGTCCTGGTTTTGTCTTTCAGGAGACCCACACCGTATGGGAACCAGACAGATTACAGGATATATGAGCTAAACAAGAGACTACAGAACTGGACAGAGGTGAGAGGCGCCTCATCAGTCCTTCAGCAAAACACCCACCTCAAATAAAGGCATCCTTTAGTACCCAGTGTGACGTGTTGTGGGCAGCAGCAGCAGCGCATGTTCAGAGGCCGTCGCCCTCACTGATTTAATTAACGTTCAGACCCAGAATGGGATTATTGATGTCTGATTAACATGGCTACAGCATCTCTGGTGGCAACTGTATTCTCTCTGCGTCAGCGTCAATCTGCGTATAGAGGCAAGCATGTACAGTAGCCTGCACAGAGGATCACTGTGGATTAAAAAAAAAAATTGAATTTCGGTCCAGAACAAGACGAGCAAAGATACCACTGAATGATTTATTTGCATGTACTTCGGAGGCCTTTGTTTGTTCACGTCACGAGCAAATAGCAGCCATCGTTCTGGGCCGCTTTTGAGATTTGAATGTTTTACATTCTAAATCGGTCGGCAAATATTTTGCTCTCCTTGTGATTAAACGCTGCCTCCACCAGGACTGTGACAACCTCTGGTGGGATGCGTTCACCACAGAGTTCTTTGAGGACGACGCCATGCTCACAATCACCTTCTGTCTGGAAGATGGACCCAAGCGATACAGTAAGGGGCGCTCGCGCACTCAGTCTGGGGGGGATTGGAATTGGGCTCGCTGGGCCGCTGATCAAGTCTCGTGCGTCTGCAGCCATCGGCAGGACGCTGATTCCGAGATACTTTCGGAGTATTTTCGAGGGGGGCGCCACTGAGCTGTTCTACGTTCTGAAGCACCCGAAGGAATCGTTCCACAGCAACTTCGTGTCACTCGACTGCGACCAGTGCACCATGGTGACTCAGAACGGCAAACCCATGTTCACACAGGTGCGGTTGGAGGTGCACGGCGTGGCGGCGTCGCCCAGACGTCGGGAGCCTTATTGAATTTGTTGGTTTGTTTTTTTTGTTTTTTTTTTTTTTTCCCCCGCCCGCGTCAGGTGTGTGTGGAGGGCCGCCTGTACCTAGAGTTCATGTTTGATGACATGATGAGGATCAAGACGTGGCACTTCAGCATCAGACAACACAGAGAAATCCTCCCCAGGAGCATCTTGGCTATGCACGTGAGTTCCAGGCTCGGCTTCTCAATCAGGTTTATCGACGCAACGAAACAACACAGTCATCCTTTCCATCTAATCCTACAGGATCCCCAGATGCTGGATCAGCTGGCCAAAAACATCACCAGATGTGGGCTGTCCAACTCCACACTCAACTACCTCCGTGTAAGCCAAATTAGACTTTTATTATTGAATTCATTAGCCTGGAATGAACGTGCAGCACCCTCCTAATGCTCTTCTTTGTCTCCACACCCCCCCCTCCCCAAGCTATGTGTGATATTGGAGCCCATGCAGGAGTTGATGTCCAGACATAAGACGTACAGTTTGAGCCCCAGAGACTGCCTGAAGACCTGCCTCTTCCAGAAGTGGCAAAGAATGGTAGCGCCTCCAGGTAAAACAAAAAAAAAAAACACGGCGCGGTTTGACAATTCGGCCGCGTCGCGCTTCGAGGCTTTCGGGAAGGGCCCGCGGTCTGACGCGCTCCGCTGCTCGCTTTGCCTCGTTTCTGCAGCTGAACCGGCCCGGCAAGCTCCGAACAAGCGACGGAAAAGGAAGGTGTCGGGCGGAAGCACCGTGAGCTCCGGCGGGAGCAGCAATAACAACAGCAACAGCAAAAAGAAGAGTCCAGCCAACAGCTTTTCCCTCTCCAGCCAGGTACCTGTAAGCATTACATCTACTTCACTTTACCTGCGCCAGCAGAGCTAAGGCAGGATGGAGAGGCTTTGAAAGAGAGATAAGGAGGTTAGAGGCAAGTTGTGGGTGTCTGGGGCAGATAGCTCAGGTCTTAGGACTAGCCAGTAGACCCCATTGTGAGAAAGTGACGGGCAGTCCCCCGGTCCTCTAGGGCCACAGGTTCATCTGCATGGGTTTAAAAGTAATTTACTCGGGGCCCGCAGGGCGGGGGCCCCCTTGCTCGGCGTGAACAGGTACCTGTTGTGGTTACGCTTATCAGAGCACACGCGTCACGCATCGGCACTGCCGTCTTTGCTCACTTTGCTTGTCCGAAAGAGACCCGAGGTGGAATGACCCTCTCCCCCTCCTCCCGACGCAGCACTCGGGGTTTAGGGCTGCCTGCTGCTGGCCAGTAGGGAGAGCCCCTTTCATCGCGGCTCTCGGTGACACATTGTCGATTATTGTAAAAGCTCAAGAATGTACTGTCACGTGACCCTCGGGGACATTACATCAGGGTCCCATGACCCCGGCTCGTGCTGAAAATAGCAATTGAATGCATTTCATTAGTTTCAATTCAAATTAGATTGCACCTAGATATGAGTTTAACAGCTCGCCCATACAGCCAGTCAGTCCGCCCCTGTATTATGGGGATAATATGTACCGGCCCTTGCTGTCCCCTTTAGGACGTGATGATGGTGGGAGAGCCCACTCTGATGGGAGGGGAGTTTGGTGACGAAGACGAGCGTCTGATCACACGACTGGAGAACACGCAGTTCGATGGGGCGAATGGCCTGGAGGATGAGGACAGTTTCAACAGCTCGCCTGCACTGGGAGCACATTCGCCCTGGAACAACAAGGCTCGCTCCAGTCAGGAGAGCAAGAATGACAGCTCCCAGTCTTCCCAGTAGAGCACAATGGTCCCAGCCAACTACTTTTTCAAAGCTTGTACGATCTAGCGGGATACACCAACGCACTGGTGAATCAGAGAGGCCTCAAGCACTTTTGTTAATTTTGATATTTTCTTAATTTAATTTTTGCTAGTTTTTGTTACATTTTGATATTTTGAAACGGAGAGAGTGGATCGGGGAGGAGATCATATCTGGTCCGATTCTTATAATTCCCGTGTCAGCAGAATCCCTCTCGCGCCCTCACACTGTTGCACATGTCCAGTGGTGCTCAGCCTTGGCCCTCGTCCACTCGGCCTCAGTCAGCTCTCTCTCAGAGGTGGTGTGAGGCTGGCAGGGTTGCGGTGTGCGCGTGTGTGTGTGCGCGCGCGCGCGCATGCAGGTATAACTCCCCCACCTTCAGCATCGTCCGAGTGCTCGCCATGGCAACCGTGCCAGTGGGTTCTTGTTCCAACCTCGGGTCTCTCATGCGTGCAGTTTTCCTTGAAGCCGCATCTCGGGTGTTTCTGTTTTGCTCATGTCAAGGGGAGAAAATGCTCATATTTAACTTTTTTGTTTGCAGGCTGCAGAGAATTTGTGTGCACGTTGAGTATCAAAATTCAAAGTTCGATTTTTTAAAAAAAAACTCATTTGTTTTTGTAGGACCTGGTTGGAACAAAAACCTGTACAGTGCCGGAGCTTGAGGACCGGAGTTGAGAACCACTACGCTTAATGTCTCACACACTGCTCAAACACACACACACACACACACACACACACACACATACACACACACTCACACAGTCATGCAGTCATGCATACATAACACAGACACACACACACCCATACACTCACACACACTCACCTGCAGCAGAAAACTTTGAGGTACTGAAGAGAGGTGGTACGCAGCATGTCTGGACCAGAGCTCCAGACACTACAGAAGTGTTTTTATTTTCTATGTTCTAGACCTGTTTTGATTTTTTTTTTAATTTTTTTTAAGTTTTTTTTTTTTTTTTTTTTTTTTTTTTTTTAGTTTTTTGTAAACTATTTCTAAAAAATAAACAGACAAGCAAGCAAACAAAAAACACCCCAGAATATTCTTTGCACTGTTTTCCACTCTTAACTCCAATCTATTTTTCTTATGAATTGATGGTGTAATTTCTTTATTTTCTATTCTTGCTAATGTACGAACTGTAATACATCTGAAACCTGCAGTATATTAATGTATAAGTATTGCTGTTAGATCATTCTTGTGAGGGTAATAACTTTCATGTCCGTTTGTGCTCGATGCGTCATCCATCTGTGTCATCACACTATCGCCAGGATGTTTAGCTTCAGACGGGGGAGGACAGAGTGTTAGTGTTTAAATACCGTGCTGCATCATGCCTGGTGGGAGTCCAATGCAGTACACTGTCTGGACACCATTTTCTCCCAAATTTCCATCAAGCACCTGGTTTGGATCCGTCGAATTGTCGTTACAGGGCCACTTTACTTTATCTTGAAATCTGTATCTGGGGTTCCTCTCTTCAGAGAACAAAGTAACAGAAAACTTCTCAAATTTGCTACTCAAAAATATTTTAAAGCAACTTTTGACAGGATTGTAAAATAAGAAGAAAAAAAAAAAACAGACTTTTGTACGAAGTCTCCCAGAAATGTTTTTATCATGGTTTGAAAAGAAAAAAAAAGCTGCAGACCAAGGAGCTAAATGTAAAAATTCTTAAGATATTGATTTCAATGTGCTGTTTTATGTTCTACCAAGTTCATTTTGTTAGCTTTATTCCTCATGTTTGTGTCTGTGCTTGTATATTTTAGGTAGTAATTTCTGTAAAAGTTATTCTATGTATTCCTTCCTAGAACAACGAGAAACTCAATCTAATGTAAAGAGATGAAAAGCCTCTTAAATTTTTTTAAAATGTGATTTTTAATTGTACAATCACTGATAAAAGCATTTTGCCCTCATTTTAGCAAACTGTATTTATTTTT
This sequence comes from Lagocephalus sceleratus, assembly GCA_911728415.1. Lineage (NCBI taxonomy): Eukaryota > Metazoa > Chordata > Actinopteri > Tetraodontiformes > Tetraodontidae > Lagocephalus > Lagocephalus sceleratus. Next base: position 4,951,265 of record CAJVRN010000040.1, read on the forward strand.
CTATGTACTGACACCGTGTTTAGTTCCGACCCACTTGTAAAATGCTCATGATAATCTCATGATATATGGAGGGGTTTGTGAGGGGTCAATGATGACAGAAATAATTCCATAACTTTGACACACAGATCTTAGTTTATTCCAGCCTGTTTATTGCAAGTGTTCAGTATGTTCACATTAAAGAACTATTTAATATCCAGCTTCTCTGTTGTAGCTTCATGTTGTAGCTATCCAGAAACCATAGCACAACCTCTGAAAGGCATTGCTGAGAAATGATTCATTGCCCTTTAGTGTAAACTGTTACGTAATTCCAAATATTTAAGAGGACTTAAAAGACTTCAATGGTAATTCTACTACCCAGACATTTAAATGGTTTGCAACTTTTCCTAATCTCCAGTAAAGACTGAAAAATAAAACCGAGTCCAAAATTGCCCAGCGACTACATTGTTCTAAAATGCTTCTTGAACTTTGACTCTATTCTAATGTCTCCATCTGCACAGAGGATTGAATGTGTCAACATGCAGAAAAGCACGCAAGAGTGAACAGGGCAAAATTCAGCCATGGACAAAGTAAACCCCCCCCCCATGTGTTTTCCTGGCATATGGCATATCCGAAATTCTATATCGGTGCAGTACCACTCCTGTACAGCAGGGGGCGACGGGGACCTCCATTAGAGGTTTCGGCTCATAAAAGAAGATAGAACCCCTCCTCCCATAAGACCACCGGTAATATTTAAAATGTTCATTTCCCCTTTAATATACTAAATCAGTATTGACTATATCATAAAATCATCATATATCATTAGTATATTCTTCTAGAATTTTAAAATATGAATCGGTTGTTATATTTTTATTATCGATTCTTGATGTTTTATTTGATGGATTTGACGAAAATAAGGCCTCCAGCGTGGACGTTCAGAACAAATAATGTTGTTTCTTATCACTTTGAATAGTTTGAATAAGACACTTGTATTTAATGGTGGCATGAATGTTCAGGGGACTTGTAAGAAACCGGTTAAAATAGAATAATGGTTGTTATCGAAAGCTTTTATTTGTACTAGTAACCAATGTTAAACAGACCTGAATCAGAAAGTAAATAATGGAAAAGTGCAGTACAGGAGCTCTAGATCTGCTCTAGATCTGCTCCGGAGCCTTTGTTTTGGTGCTTTTAATGTAGAAGTATGACAGTAGGAAATGACCATCACCAACACATGCAGGCCCACTAGCAGGTGTTGGTGTGTGTGTTGTTGGTGTGTGAAGAGGTCATGGTTCAAGCCCTTATTATGTCCAAACTTGATCACAACATGGGAACACTGGCGTGATAGATTTTCCCAAGTTAAAGCCACTTAGGATTCATCCTGTCGGTAGAAGATTAAAGGATCAACCTGTAATTGATGACTATCTATAGAGATACAGAGTAATGAGAAAGTGCCATCGCACCAGGTTAAAAAAACAACTTCTGCAACTTCTGCTTAATTTGCAAGAATAAAGAGAAGTCAAACTGAACAGTGTGCATCGTTCCCTATGACGCAAATGGAGAGTCTGTCTTTTTTAGATAGTCTATCACTGCACCTGTGGGCACTCCCTAGAGTGACACATGTAAGCAGAAGCACAAAATATCGACACAAAAAGTTATTATAGTTTATTATGCTATTTAGTTATTTATTGAGTATTACTGGATATGATATATGCCAATTAAAAAAGAACTTTGCCCTTCTGTTGTAAATATAGATTTCACAACTCTTTCCCAGAATTACGAAAACTTCAGTGAACACGTCAACACTTGTTGTAAAGTGAAGACACTCCCCCCTCCCCTCCTCTGCTCTCTCTTCTATCCCTGTTTCTCTTCTTAGTGCCTGCGTCCTCCAGCCCGGCTGACAGTTGCCTTCATTTGCGCGGGTGCAGGAGCGCGCGTGAGAGTTTCAGCGGATCGGGGGCGGCTGCTTCAGACTTTTGGCACGAGAAGCTTTCACTGCCTGAGCAAAGGAGGTGAGTGGGCAGACAGGGAAGCGCTAAATGTTTCCTCTCCTTTTTTCCTACTGCAGTCCCTTCGGCCTTCCTGTTTCTGCTTTTTCTCACTGTTTTTTCATTCCCAACTCATTTGTTTTCAACTCTCCAGCGTTTCCACCTGTAACTGCCAGGACCTGTCTGAATGTGAAACCCAGTGTGTGCTTAGTGTGTAGTTTAAACATCCCCCTGGGTGTTAAAGAAAATATTAAATGGCACTTTATATTTTTTGGTGATATTACAGTTCAGACTAATTTTGACAATGTCTTTTCACCACAAAAGGAAGCGGGTGATCACACATACTGAGATCCGAATCCGGTGTCGGCTGGTTGTTGAAGTTGCTGAATTTGCTGTTTGGGTGTGGATAAACAGGGGTTATGAAGGTATCTGAGGAGACGGCTTCTCTGTGTTTAAACCATGAACACGACGCTGGCTGAAGCTCCAGGCCTGACAAGCCTTCATGACCCAGAATTTAGTTGTTGTTCTGAGATGCCACCATTAGACTTGAAAGAAGTGACAGCCATTCTCTTTATTTCTTGTTGGTCACTTATAAACTCCGACTGTTGTGTATACAAGTACTTCTTTTTCTATTTATTGTAACCTTTGCTTCTTCGACTCACGCTGTTGTCATGTTTCATGTATAATAAGTGTTGGGTCATGTCTCCGTCCTTTTTTTTTTTTTTTTTTGTCTTATTTCCAGAGACTCAGGGAATCACACCCACACCCACACGCACTTTCTCCAATATTTCCCAATTTTCATACAGGCATGAGGTTGTGTGCGAGAGCGGTGGGCCGGAGTTGGCAGGGTGACACTGGAACATTCATGCCCGGTCTTGGGGTGCTGCTGCTGCTGCTGCTCAGCCTGGTGCTGCCTGCCTCTGCCGATGCTGCCTGTCCGCCAGCCGCGGGCCCCCAGAACCTCAGCCAGCCTGAGTACCAAACCACGACGGGGGGGGACGCCGTGGTGTTCGCGGCGGCTTTCGTCCAGTCCTTCCTCAACACTGTTCAGCCTAATCCGTTACCTATAGGTGAGTGGCAGCAGTATTTCCTTGACGACCCCGTCGTCGTCAAGGAAATACTGCTGATGGTTTATTTGAGTCATAAACCATGTGCATTAGTGTTGTACATTAGAACCTTCTGGCCTTTTGGCCAGCTCTTCAGGTGAAATGACCTAATCTCTGACGGGAATTGTCAGTCATAGTATATACTCCAATCAAGACGGTGGGCTATGACTCAAACAACAGCACTGGTTAACCAGTAAACGAAAGAGAATTCCTGGATTTGACTGGTCAATATTTAACCTCTGTGTCCCACTCGGATGCTTTTATGGCAGCGCTTCCCGAAACCCTTTAGCACCAGAGGGTGTTGACGTCAATGTGTTGCTGCCTTTATGGCATTGGTTTCATAAGACTAATGGACACAATAGCTGATGTGCTCATCCACAATCTCCACATCTGGTTCGGCAGTATTGATATACCAACTGGGGTGGGTCATCAAACGCTATCCGCTGGCCTGTTCCATTCATCCTTTTCGGTTTCGTCACACGGAGACTCACGTGCTGCGATAAGGCAAATGGTTTATCTGTTGGCCTCCACTTTATGACCAGTATGTCGCTAACACTGAGGCAAAAACTGCAGGTAAACGAGCAATGTTTTAATCATGGGTAGTCTTCCAGCAAGAAAACAATGGGCCGACCCAATCGATGAATACATGGCAAGAAGGGCGACAACTGCAGCACTTTAATTGAATGTAGGCTCGTAATCCGGTAACCCAGAAGACACTTCGGGGCAAAATTACTTCCTTAGTGCACACGTGAACTCCGAGATAAAAACCAACGCATCTTAAAGTAGACTGAACATTGTAAACTGTATGGATGTTTTGGTTTGTCACCGCTTCTCAAATGTCTGTGCCCTTATTTTGTGAATAATGGCCACAATAAGGTGATACCGAGTACAAAAAGTGGGCTTTTGTGTAGGTTTTTTTTTGTTTTTTTTGTGTGTGTGCAAAGGTCCGTGTCCTGAAAGCTCTTTTGTTTCCTGATGACAACTAAATGGAGGCATCGGGTTTCCAATTCTGCACCGAAAGATTAAAATGTTTGTGCAGAACGCAGGGCACGGCGCGTCCACTAGCCCGGCTTTTGAGCACAGATAGAGAAGAATGGAGGCAACAAATTAAATCTAAGTTCAAAACCTTTTCTTTCTCTCGACTCTAGAGCTGATCCAGAAACTGGTTCGGGGCTTTGACCAGCAGAAGGCGGAAGAAGTCATCAAAGAAGTGAGTAGCTAGCGTGAAGTGTGGGAAAAACAAGAGGCACGCCCTCCTCAGTGCTCTCCTGAGCTGGTAACCTGAGAACGCTGGGGCAGCCTTGCGTGCTTTCATCTTTGCTGAAGTTACTCTTACATCCAGGGCAGATGCTAGCACAACAACATAAAGCCACTCTCTGACGAGCCTTCGCTGCATTTAATGTCCCAACAAACCACAAAGATCCACCTTTGTTCTGGCCCTGAAATTGATATCCGCGTTATTGTGTGTGTGTCTGTGGGTGTGTGTGTGTTTGTTTTCTGTTTTTAGGCCCTGATCTACCAGATTGGATTCCTGGTATGTGCAGCCATCGGCATCCTCTACATCGTCCTCATGCCCTTAGTTGGGTTCTTCTTAGCGTGCTGTCGCTGTTGCGGCAACTGCGGTGGGAAAATGTACCAGAAGCAGACGTCGTCCATCCACTGTCGCAGGAGAACGCTCTACTGGAGTTTATTCATCACCACCGTCATCCTCCTGTGAGTGCTCCAAAGACACGCGCCACAGAGGCGCGCGGCTCGCTGTCGGACTGACCCCGTTGTCCCCTGCGCAGCATCGGGAACATCTGCATGTTCGACGGCAACCACACCCTCAAAACGAACATAGACCAGGGCCTGCCGAAACTCAACGGGACCGTAAACAACGTCCGCATGTTCCTCACCGCCGTGCCTCAGGTATGCGAGAGTGTCTGGAGTCCACCCATCGATACCGCTCTCCCTTTAATCTGTATTCTTCAAGTCAGAGGGGGCCATAGAATAAATACATATGTCCCGGTTTGCTGCCATCAAGCTCCAGTGTGTTGACACTCTGACTTTGCTGGTTAATGAGCAACTCTGGACTCGATCGAGTCAATACGCTGATCTATCAGGGAGCGTCAATTACTCTTTTATTTTTTGTTTGCCGAAGGTCAGCGGGTGTGGAGCACTAAGCCTTATTTCTGTCCCCAGCAATTCAATCAAGTGTTGGAAGAGAGCAACAGAACCATAGAGGAGGTCGAAGGAAACCTAGAAGGTGAGAGTTGGGGAGGAATGGAACTCATCACCCCCCCCCACCCCCACCCCTCCCCCCCCTCACTCCTGTGTGTTTCTTTCCGTGGAAAACCAGACATTGGACCTCAGCTGGGAACAGAAATCCAAAAGCGGCTGGGAGAAACTCTGGACTCAGCTCTGACCTCAGTCAAACTTCTGAATAATGGTATGGCACCCCAGCAAGCTGCGTCCTGTCTCACACACTTGTTTAGAGTGACCTTTACACAGGTCTGTCCTCGCTCTGTGTGAACAGAGTGTGAGCATATCATTTATAGTTGTAATACAAACACAGATCCCCACAGAGCAGTTTGTGCAGAAAATCAAATGGAAATATTGCGAAAAACAGGTTTACAGCAACTCCAATAATAATCAAATGGATGCTCTGAGTTTTGTTGCCAACTATGTGCTACGGCATAATGCAAATCATTCGTGTTTGTGTCTTCGTGTTTTGCGAGCAGATACCGCACAGGCCGACAGTCAGCTGAAAGCGCTGAACGCGTCCATGTCCCAACTTCAGTCTCTCCTGGACATCCTTCAGAAAAATGTCACGGCCGCCAAAAACAGCATCGGGACGACTTTAAAGAACCCAAACTGCATTAACTGTGATAGTCTGCTTCCCGAGCTGGACAAACTCGAGCTGAATACCGACATTTCTGTAAGTCCTGATTTCAGGTAACTGCACACGTCAATCAAACGATCCTCTGAAGAAATATGAATACATCGCATAATCATCTTTGAGATGGCAGTAGAAACAAAACTGTTTTCTTCTAAATCTTTCATTCTCCATCATTTGTGGTGTCTGCTGCCCCCTGCTGGTCATTCCAAGTATGTCGTCCTTTGTATTGCATGGGACCTGGTCACAATGGTCACACGTGTATGACTCTGCTTTCTCCCCAGAGCCCCGCTTTGAATAAGTTCAAGGTTGCATTGGAGGAAGTCATCAAAAGTAATCTCACATACAAAATCATAGAAGTGAGTGTCATTCACACCCAGCCATTTTTTTGTTCTAATTATTCCTTTCTGCGTCTGTTATTTATTTTTTTTTACTTAATCGGACATCATATGGTGTTCTCCAATTTGGAGTGTTAATGTGGAAGGAAAAGCATGAACAAGTTGTAAACCACAAATATATGTGCCCGCTTTGTGTGCAGCCAGAGATAAAATGCTGATGCCTGCAGCCAAACAGTTTTTTTCATAGCAAAGGTCTGACAGTAAGACAGTGTCTGCTCGTCTGGATTTTAGGTGGAGGACTATTTTAACACCATCCCTCAGACGGTGACTAAGGACACTGTAGATGTTGTTCAGAGTGAGTGTCCTCCATTACTCTCTCTTGTTATATAGCTCTTTAATTGTTTTGTTGGCCTGCCCTCGGCTCAAGTAATTAAAGCGATTTAACTTTCTTCTTCTAGGCACCAAGGAGCTGTTGGTAAATTTGACAAAAGAGATCTCCCAGGCTGCCAGTGACCTTCCTTTATCAGCGCTAAGCAACATTTTGACGTCTGTGGACCAGGTGCATGGAGAGATCTTGAGGTTCTCACCAGTGGTGGAGCAGATGGAAACCATCAGGTGAGGCATTCGGATGTACGGGCATGTGTGATCAGCGCAGAAAACCCTGACACTTTCCACCCCACTCCGTGCGTACGCCTGTCCAGGTGGTTAAGCTTTCTGGGCATGTCCTTTGTGGTGCTCCTGGTGGTGCTGTGTAACCTCCTGGGTCTGGTCCTGGGCCCCATGGGTCTGCGTCCAAAGTTAGACCCCACGAATCGCTCCTGCACGGCGGAGTGCGGCGGCATCTTCTTCATGATGTGAGTGCAGGCACACCCTGCTGCCGATGTTTTCACACAAACACACACACACACACACACCATCGGCTCGGATGTCTGACCCGGTTGTGGTTGCAGCGGCGCGGGTTTCAGCTTCCTCTTCTCCTGGCTGTTCATGTTAATTGTGCTGCTGCTCTTCCTGCTGGGGGGCAACGTTTACACTCTGATCTGTCAACCCTGGAAGACCGGGCAGCTGCTCCAGGTATCGACGCGAACGCGCGGGTCGCACGTTTGCAACAGCGATCAGCGGTTTGATTGTTCCTCCTCTGGTCTCCTCAGCTCATCGACACTCCAGGTGTGGTCCCAGGACTGGACCTGGGCCCGTCTTTGGGACTGAAAGACAACCTCACTATTTCTGAAGTATACACGTGAGTGAGAGCGCTCCACGTCTCCCTGGAGCAGAATGAATACGCGCGTGTTCTTTAATCGTTTGGTTATTCCGCGTGCACCAGTGATGTGAAAGGTCCTTACTTCCATGTTTACAGAGGCTGTAAAGAGGACAAACCCCTATGGACAACACTCCGCCTGTATGAGGTCATAAACCTGGAGGAGCTGCTAAACGTGACAAAAGTGAGCGCCGCACTCAAAGAGAGCCCTAAACGGAGGAGCGCCGCCCGTGCCTGACTTTGTTTTCGTTCTCTCACAGTACAGCGAGGAGATCGAGAAGAACTTCGAGAACAACAACATCACTCTGTCCAGCATCACCCTCCTGAGCCCCGAGGAGACGAGTCGCCTCCAGAGTTTCTCCGACACCGCTAAAGATGTCAACTTCACTGAAGTCACGCAGAAGGTGGGCGCTGGGAGTCACGCACGGTTCATGGCAAAGCACCGCGAGTACAGTCCCGGTGCAGGGCGCAGAGCGAGCTCCGCGTGTGTGAATGTGCTCTGAATCCGCGTCGCCGTCGGCGTGTGAATTCTAACGTCTCCGGGCTCTTCTCCGCCAGATGAGCTACCTTTCCAGCATCAATCTGAACACAACGGCGGATAAATTCTTTGACCTCGCCGAAGTGCAGGTGAATCAGCTTAGCAAACTGCGGGAGGGAGGGGGGGGTTCTGTGCTGTTAATTCAACGGGCACTCAGCTGTTGGTTTATTTTTAGACAAACACAGATGTTAAAGCGAAACTCCAAAAGGAAGCCAGCGACCTGAGGGACATCCAGTCTTGGAAAGAAACAACCATCGACCCGCTGCTGGTCGGTAGCTACATCTACCCTCCGCTTTCTCCTTGTTCTTGTCTCCCGGGTGCAGTCACTTTTAAACAAACATCTGTTGATATCGTCTTCAGAAAAGCGTCACCTCCATCGTCACAGGCCTGCAATCCATCGTGGAGAGAATGAACGTGAGTGGGAGCGCTCGGGGGTGATGGGGGGGGGGGTTAGGTTCATCTCTGTCTGAGGCTTATTCCGCTTCTTCTCTCTGGCTCCTCCAGAAAACTGTGGGGGACGTCCTGAGCGGCATGGCGGCAGCACAGGACTTCCTCAACACAAACACGTCTCTGATCGTCAAGAACGTGAGTGCGCGACGCGACGTGTCACATGAGTCAAAAGCTGGCCTTTCCATCCGATTAGGCTTGGGGTCGCTCAGTATTTTGGCTGCGGGGGAGGGGAGGGAGGGGGTTTGCTGCTTGAAATTAAATCTGTGGGCTGTTTGGTTCCACAAAAATTATAGTATGTCCCTTAATTAAACGAATGAAACCTTTTGCAGATACAATAGGATTATATGATTTACAGGTCTGTGCATGTAAAGTTGATATTGTTAGTCTGGATTAATGCCTAGCGTTTCTGTCTCCGGTGCTTCAGACCTGAAGGGTGTTGTTGAATCAGGTTTGCCTAATTCCAAAAAGTAGAATAGTCCAGTATGTAGATTAAAAGTCATCCACTTCAGATGGATTTAGCATTTTCATGCAAAGTGTGTGAGAATAAGTATGTTTTTTTTTTTTTTTAAGTGTGGAGCATCACTAGACTCATTCATAGCTGTTGCATTCTGTAAACTGAAATCTGACACAGGAATCATCCCGTGCATTCTTAATGCTATTCCAGTTATTTAAGGGTCACTTGAGAGGATTTTCACTTGCTAGTACAGCTAGGCATTCCACCGATTCCTCGGGACTTGTCGGGCAAAGCTGGGCAAAAGAAAAAAGAAAAAAAAAAAGTGCGGAGGTCTCACTCTCTCTCTCGCTTGTCTGTTGGGACTGCAGGAGGGCAGGAGGTTTGTGGACTGTCAGATGAGCTACTTCACCCAGTACGCTGACTGGGCCAACCTGACAGTAAGGCTTTCACAACCCCGTGTTTGTACGGACGCGTCCGCGCTCGCGCGCCTGACCTTTGACCCGCGTGTCCTCCGTCAGATCACGCAGCACGTGGGCCGCTGTGAACCCGTGGCTGAGACCGTGGATTCCGCCGCGGACGGCTTCTGCTCACTGTTGGTGGATTCACTGGTGAGCACCGACCCACCGACTTGTTTCACTGGTTTAAAAAAAAAAAAACAAACAAACACAGAAACGACGTCGACCCTTTGCCGCTGTCTCCCTGTAGAACACGTTCTGGTTCGGCCTCGGCTGGTGCCTGATCTTCTTCATCCCCAGCATCATCCTCTCTATCAAACTAGCCAAATACTACCGGAAAATGAAGTATACCGATCACTTAGAGTAAGTCCCACCACCGCGCGGCTCCTTCACGCCGGCGCGGCCACATCTAATCAGCCCGACGCCGTCTTTATTTACAGGGACGTGATGTACTTGCATCACATCCCCCGAGCTCAGATGCCACTCAAATGAGGCGGCGGCGGGAGAAGCGCCAAAGCCACGACACACTCCTGCACGCTCCCTCCTTGACGGGGAAGAGAGCGCAACGACGGTTCTCCATTTCACACGCTGTTGATCTGACCTCAGGGGACGCTTAATTTTACAGGTTCTGTATCCCGAAGATGATTGTTTTGATGTATTTTCACTGAATAACTGTGATCAGTGGCTGGATGCCTTCAGCTTTGATTAACATTTATATGTTGGTATTTGTCAGAGATCACAGCCACGTGTTACCACGCCAACGGCCATGAGTGACATACCTGTACCCGGCCAGTTTGGGAGATGTGATGATAATTGCACTAGATTATTTCAACACCATTTTGCGTGTAAATCACTGAATGACTATATATATATTTTTTTGCTGCGACTGGTTTTTACTATTTTTTCCAAATGTATTTTTTTTTATAAATATTGTGATTTGACAGTGCACACTTTTGTATTATGAGTATGACACACAGCACTTTACATGGTCTGACTGCTTGATTTCAAAGGTTGTGAACATTTCTGTTGAAGACGAAAAAAAAAAAAGAATTAAAATAAATTGTTCAGCTGCGCTGAGCCTGCTGCGGTTTCTGTAACATGAGAGGAATGTGGCTGGTCATGTGGTCTTCGAGTAACGACAATCTGACGCACTCCAGCATATTCACAGCGTCGGATTTAGAACGAGCACTGTGAAGTGATTCAAATAGGAGATTTTTCAGATACGGAAAGCGTTGCTATGAGATCAGCCCGGTGGGAATGCTTTAAAATATCCCGAGTCTTCACTTATCCCCCCCGTGAACTTTGACCCATACCGACAATCCTGCAGAATTTAAAAAGCAAAAAAACATCGATGTGGAATTTTCAAGGAATCCGAGACGGGAATTTTAACCCACCGTGAAACCCTGGTGGGAAAATTTGGAATCAATAGGATTCGAATGTCATCATTTGGTTCCAGGTTTGCAGTTGGGGGGGGTTCCGGGGGACCCACACCCTCTGTGGGTAGACCTGTGTGCACCATGCACGTTTGTATGAATGTGTGTGTGTGTGTGGGCCGTTTGTGTGTCACATGTTCAGACTCTACGTCCCTTCTTTCCATCAAAGTCAATCATCATGTGAGGCAGGCGGGAGGTGAGCTCACCAGATTGTCCCGACAGAGAGCAAATCTGACTCACGGCTGGCCCAAATCCCGGCCCGGGGCGGCTGGAAGGTTTGCGTTTCCACCGACGCCACTTCTGCCTGGGCGGGACGCTCAGCGGGCGGGCAGAGGACGGCGGTGGGGGTGGGGTGGGGGTAGGGCGGGGGTGTGCGTCTCTAACAGGATGGCGTCTATTATTAGAGCCAGTTAATCGATAGCATTAGAGCGTGACCGGTGAGACGGGGCTGGATGCAGAGGACCAGATCAAGCGTGCTCGGCTCTGATCGGGGGAGAGGCGGGCCTGTCGAAGCTGCAAGGTCGCACCCAAACCCGACAGTTCACCTTGAAAAATCTACGCAAACCTCAAACGCCGATTTAGTTCTCGTGCTGAACTTCGGCGTTGACCGGTTGGCGAACACAAATCCACAAAAACCCCCATGAGAGCAAACACTTGGCTTGATATTAAGTTTAATGGCATGGCGTTTTTGTTCATAAATACTTCAATACACTGTTTTTCCTCTCAAAAATAAGGACCGTTAAACTGCAAATCCAGGAATTTGTTAACAGCAGCCAATAAAAAAAAAAAAAGAAAGCAGAGATTAAGTCGGGCTGGTTCCAGCGTGTTACAGCGAGAAGACCGAGGCTGGTTTCACGCTGAAGTTAAAAAAAAAAAAAAAAAACAGAAACAAAACCGAGCAAATGTGCGTGGAAAGGCTGCCCGCTGCTCCTGGTGCAGCTGGAATTTCACAGCCATCTGTAAATGAAAGGCAGCTCTGGTGGAGTCTGACTGTCGCTCGGTCCCGGCCGTTTTAAATTCAACAGTCTTACAAAAGGTCGCTACAAAAATCAGGCCCCCGAAAGACAAACACTCTTTTTTTTTTTTCCCTCTCCTTTTCTTTTTGGGCTGTAGAGACAACAGGCACTTTGATAAGCTCATTACAGCAGTTAATCAGGAAACATTCAAAAGAACAGAACAATCGATACTGAGGGCTGATGGGCAAAAGTGCAAACAAGACAGTAACAACATGATGTCCGTCAGGGTTTCATGTAAGCAGCAGCTCTGCGCTCAAGTTAGTCACAACGTGGCCAATTTGTGCACAAACTCTAACAGAATTACCCCCAAATTGGATTTCGACACTGGACTGGGGCTCGCTTTTACTGCGCCTCCGGTCCGGAATGTCCGCTGGGTCGATCCCGAGAAAGCGCGACGGGGACGAAGAGTCCTCGTACGCGCGCGAAGGTGAGACGGAAAGAAACGTTAGAAACGAGGGTAGGAAGACGCGTCGGGGAGCCCGACGCTTTACCTCCGCCTCCACTTTCCTTTTGAGCGTTGGACGTCCAAGCCGCTTTAAAGGCGAGAACATTCAACACGCTCTGATCAACTCCAAAGTAGGAGGGGGGGGGGTTAGTGGCTTTGTTTTGGTCTGGTCAGTCTAACACTAGAGATCCTTCTTCCTCACCGATGGCGTGATGAAGGGTCAGCTTACTCCGTGCAGTAATATTCTCACCCACATGCATTTAACACATAAATAACACACAGGGAAAGTTAAAATCTGGCATATTTACACCGTAAGATCTTCAGTAGTCTAGTTTCTAGTAGTCAGCTGACGTTACCGATTGTTATAAAGCGATGATCAGCATTCCGATAGTCCCTGATGACGTCCCGCTGGGCTAGCAGGCGCTGGTGGGACAGGCGTGTGTTTCCGGCGGGCAGGGGGTGTCCGTGTTGGGGCGCGTGGCGGCCCTGGGCTGCTCCGTGGGCTGGCGGGGGGGGGGCGCCGGCGGCGGGAAGGAAGGGGACTGCAGGATGTCGGCGTAATGCTGGCTGGGCTTGGCCTCCCTCTGGAGGACCTTCCGCAGGAGGGGCTTCAGCAGCCCGATGGTCAGCTGGCTGCTCTGGGGGTCGGCGAAAGGGGCGGGGCGCGGCGAGCCGTCGGCCGCGGCGAAGGGCGACGGGGGGGGAAAGGGACGGCGGGGAGGCGTTGGGGGCGCTGAGGTTTTTCAGGACCAGGTTCAGAATGGTGGTGACGGTGAGGTCGTCGGGGCACAGCGCCCACAGCAGGTCCAGGTAGGGGTCCAGGTCCCTGTGCTGGGTCACCTCGCACAGCAGGGTGGTGAAGATCTCCTTGTTGAGCAGCGGGCTCTTGGTGCAGAACTCCTGGGCCACCTGGGTGACCCTCCCCCACTGCTGCTTGGCCATGAGGATCCTCAGGGCCTGCAGCACGGCGTTGGGGCGTCCGCTGACCAGCAGCAGCTCCACCTCCAGCTCCTGCTGGCGGCCGCCGTCGCGGCTCAGGCCGGAGACCACGCGCAGCGCCCGCTTGTAAAGCGGCGCGTTGCCGCCGTCGCCGCCCTCGCCGCCTCGCCCGCGGGGGAAGCTCCAGGAGGAGGAGGCCAGGCTCAGGTCCAGGCCGGAGGAGCCCCACTGCTGCTGCTGCTGCTGGGCCAGCTCCAGGAACCTGGGCAACCACCCGGGCTGGAAGTGGAACACCGAGCGGCACAGGAGCTCGAACGCGGGCAGGGCGGCCGGGGGGGACGGCGGGGGCTCGCTTTTACGCCTGGGCCTCCCGTTGGAGACCGAAGCGTTTGCGCTGGGCGTCGCGGGAGGGGTGAGAATAGTCTTCCAAACGTCTGGAGGCGCCCTGCTGCTCAGAGACCCCTCCCCGTTGTAGTGCAGCTGAAGGGCGGCCTGCGTGGCCTTCCACACCTGCCGCGGAAACGCGTCGAAGATGTGGTTGAGGTAGAGGAGGGCCTCTTTGTCCAGCCCCGGAGACGACGACAGCAGCCTGGCGACCTCCTTCTCGACCAGGCCCTCGCACAGCGCCTCCACCTCCTTGACGGTCCCCTTCACCAGGCTGCTCTTCACCTCCTCCAGGGAGACCAGGGCCTCCAGCTCCGCCTCCAGGGAGCTCATCAGCTTGGCCTGTCCCGCCGTCAGCCCCACGTCTCCGTTCTGAGAGAGGGCGCCTCCTTTCTGCTTCCGCCCTCTGCCCAGGTAGTTCCTGAGGATGGAGGCCAACGTGATGGGAGCCTGGAACATCCCCCCTTTCTTCAGCATGTCAACGGTCAGCTGCGTGCTGCTCAAGCTCCTCTGCTGGTAGTACTTGCAGGCTTCCTCGAAGACGGCCTCGATCAGGGGAGCCCCGGGATGAAAGTGCTCCGCCGCACTGAAACCAAGGTGCTTCATTTTGGGGTCTTTAGGCGCCGCCTCTTTGTTCGCCACGATAAAAAGTCCGTGTCTGGAGAGCAGGTGAGGCGTTCCCCTTTTGGCCCGGTTCGCGTACAGCAGCCCCTCGGCCTTGAGAGCGATCTTCTCCAGCTCTCTGCCGCACGTCGCGTCTATCAGATGCAGGTTCTGGCCGACCACCAGCGCCAGGGTGTCCTCGTACAGGCAGAGGCTGGTGCGCGTGCCGCCCGTCGCCAGCCCGTCGTCCGCCACGGCGGCCAGCGGCCGCAGCGCGCCGTCCTTCTGCAGGAGGGACACGCGGCCCGCGCCGGAGAGCAGCAGGAGGCCCGCGGGCGGCGACGGCGCGTAGTCGCAGAGGTCGGGCGGGCCGAGGGTGGAGGAGAACCCCAGGAGGTCCACCAGCAGCGCCTTGAAATCGGACTCTTTGGCCGAGAGCCTTTTCACCGGGGTGCTCCTGCAGAGGGCGGTGACGGCGAAGGTGTCGCGTTGGGGGGACCAGGTGAGGAGAAGGCTGGAGGTGACCCCCGGTGACCTGACGCTGGCGTCGGGGAGCAGGTGCACGCATTCCCCCGAGCTGACCACGCTGAATTTGGGGTTGTTGTGCAGGAGGATCCTCACTCCCCCGAGGACGACGGCCCCGTCCTCCACCTGGACGTCCCGCCTGCAGACGCAGTACCTCAGGTCGTTGGGTCGCTTGTTGGAGGTCTCCGAGGGCGGCCTCTCCTCGCACCAGACGACGAGATTGGAAGAGGCGCAGGCGGACACGATCCTGGCCCGGGGGCTGTTGCACAGATCTGACGTCTGCAGGAGACGCCAGCCGCGCTCGCAGGGCAGGAACTGCCAGAACTCCGCCTTCCCGTCCTCGTACACCACCGCCGCGTCCCGGCTTCCGTCGTCGCCGCCGTCGCCCAGGTACAGCACATCCACGACGGCCGCGGCCCTCTCGGACACCAGCTCCGACCTCCCCCGGCTCTGGCCGAGCTGGGCCCTCTCACACTTGTCGAAAGTCACAAGACCGACCTCGGGCTCGGCCCGGATGACGTGGACGTGCCGTCCCTCGGGGCCGAGGCGCACACGGGCCGGCTCCCCCGGCCCCCCGCCGGGCCCCCGGAGGACCTCCTTCAGCTCCCGGGCGCCGCCCGCGTAATCCCCCAAGTCCGATATCTGCTCCAAGACCAGCCTCGCCATCGATCCAGGTTCCCCAGGCTCCCCCGGGGGGTCCAGGGGGGGTGAGAGAATGCGGCCTCGGCGGCGTCGCTTCTCCCAGCAGGAGGTCTGAACTGGTTTCACTGGGAGGGCGTCAGGCTCACGCCAGCATAGCCGCGGTCAAAGCCCTCCCCCGCCGTCACCGGGAAGCCCCGGGCCTCGTCACCCCCATGCCGGTCGGACCGAAGCTGGAGACTGACGGACGACGGGAGCGTCTCTGAGCCCATTCCGAGGCTAGCGCTAGCGCTCGCCCGACATCACGGGATCGTTAATTTCCGGACGACGGGCTCATTTGCATTAAATGGGGGCGGGGCTTCGGGGGGCGGGGCGACGAAGATCGTGCTCTGCGCGACAGACGAGCCACTACCTCCCTGAGCGCTCGGCCGGAGGCAGCGACTCGGGGGGCGGAGCAGAGTGGTACATCCTTGTGTTTTCTTTTAATAGGGTTTTTTTTGTTTTTGAAAACACAGATTTAAACAGCTTTATTTGTACCAGAAGCATAAATATCTAACGAAGCCAGTTTAGAATAAAGTTAACTAGGAAATAGAGACCACTAATCGACAAATTAAAAATGTGTGTTAATTCATCTATCGCTAATAATTAGATAAGGTAAAATAAAAAAGATGTGGGACGCCCTTTTTGCTGTTACGAAAAAGTATTTGGCGCATATTCTGTCATGGTAAATGTGTAGAATGAACAATATTGTATAACAAATGCCACTTTTCTTGCTGACTTTCTGCAACGTCCGTTGTGTTGTGGCGCCTAGAGTAAAATAACAGGGTAAATTTTTAATTTGCTGATATGGCAGAAGAAAACCTTTCCCTGACATTTTCATGCTGTTGACAGGATATAAAATCCTCCTTTTCCTGCAGGGTAGATAATAGTTAACCTAACAAATGGCTGTCATTCAGTTTGGGGAGCTGATGACCTCTGAACTTTCACCATGGACACGGTTAAGCTACAGTTTGTGCGTCTGTGTTTTGCATTGTTGCATGTGACGCTCCACTTAACTGGAATTTACAGCACACCAGTTGCCAATAACAGCAAGAATAGGACACAAGAAGATTTGTGCTCAACCCAGTTTAAACCTTCACAATATAATTAAGGTGATGACTGTAAGGCTCACATGCCGTGTAACCACGGAAACCAGATTTCACAGATTTGAAGGCAAAATTCCAATTTAAAGACGAGAACTGGTCGATTGTTCTCTCTGGCGGAGGGCCGTGAAGACTGACCTGTCGGCCAGATAAATAGAAAAAATCCCTGCACTTCACACCACAGATGTGCTTGCAGGAATGTCTGGCTGATGTTCAGGTGAGGATAAAGCAGCGATAAAGCTGATGGTGAAGCTGGAGTCTGCCCACTCGACAGATACATTTTGTTAAGACAGATGGAAGTATAAATAATAAGGCATTATTTGGCCCAAAGTAATTAGCTATCCACAAGCTCTGATAGTCACCAAGACTTCTGCTCAACATTTCGCAATCTTTTCTGTTGTGTTATTCCATCAAGTTTATCCATTGCCTCATTGCCTTACCTTTCCCCCCCAGTTGGCACAAGCTAATTACACCAATTAGTTCATTTTACATCCCGTTGAAAGCCATTCAAACAGTTGATGTCAAGCACCAGTGTGCCTATATTTGAGATTATAAAATCAATTAGAGGCCAGGCTTGTGATACCAATAACATAATCAGATCATCGCCAATTTTCCCCTGTCTGTCTGACTGTGCTTCACAAAAACAAGCCTCTGGTTGTCCTCAGGTCCACATATAATGCACTCTGATGGTATGCTTCATGGAATTCTCCCCACCTGTAGCCTTGCTGCAGTAAGGTGTGCGTCCCTGTACTGTCCAGACGGTGGCAGCATCGAGCCTCGCCTGCAGCGTGAGTGTGATTTAAAACAGTGCAAAAAATAATAATATAATAAGATTTATTAATGGACCTATAATAAAGTAGAATGTATAGTAGATGCATTTCTTTTGTTGTTTTTGAGTCTAATGAATGTAACTCTAAATCAGTCACTTACTGTTATTTAATGACTATCACATGGTCGTCCAGTGTCACAAGGCCGCTGCCCCCCCCCCCTCAACTAAACTCTGTCATTAAAGCTTGTGACTGTTATTGTTTCTGCTTTCATCACAGAGTCATCCAGCAAACCCTGCTGTCAGTGTTTGCAGCTGCTAATCTCCACTTTAACTGCCATTAACGAGAATTCCCAATCGTTTTTTCAGCTTTTCTTTCCCCGCTTGGATTTCCGGTCACGAGGGTTTAGTCACGAATGCTGCATGCTTCCCCGTGAAAGCTTTTGTTCTCAGATTGTCCTTTACCGTTTCCAGTTCTTCACCACTTCATAGAACAACTGGACATATTTGTGAAGGCGCCCTTTCAAACTGCTCCTTGTTACATTCACACATGTATGCATGCAGTGTGGTTTAAGATGCTTAAAAGAATCCGGCTGTATGTTTGTCATCCGTGTGTGTGTGCGCGCGCGCACACGTGTGTGTGTGTGTCTACGTACTTATTCTGCATTGTGTCTCTGTGTCAGTGCTGATAAAGTGTATGGATTCAATACGTTGCCTCCAGACTTGGACTAAAGCGCCCACCGTCAGAGTGTGTTTAGGCTGTTGTGCCAGAAGAGGAATTGCTAAAAAAAAAAAAAAAAAAAAAAAAAAAAGGAATGGAGTGATGTAAAATTTGCTGTTTTTTTATGATGTATGAACGACAGCCAATAGCTGTGGTGGATGCAAACGGTGCCCTGAAAGGTTGGTGCGCGTCCATCCAAGAGCCGACTGCTGCAAGTGAAGTGGCAAAAAGGTGCCATTATTATTGATTTTATTAGTATTTTATTTCCTCTATGCCCCCCCCGTGATTCAATAATAAAAGATTTATACACATTCATCTCTTTTGAGTGTCATCACTCAAACTGACCCCATTTTAAACTGAGTATTAATCACTTTTTTACAAAGCGAGCACTGGAAGACCTGAGAAATGTGTATCACCTGCATTCCTCAATGGCTGAGTCTACCCCACGTGTATTCCTCAGAGAGATTCCTCCATGACACGGGTGGATCCCTTCATGTGGCAAATACGTTTCCAGGCAGATTAAATTTAGCATCTAAACGCGCATATCTCAGCAGGCGACTGGCCGAAAGAACGTGCGGAGTGGCGAATCACCACGGACCGTGGGTCCCTGACAGAGGAGGAAGGGACGGTTAAGCCTTCGTTAGTCATCGTTTTTTTTTTTTTCGTCCGCAGCGCGACGACGAACCGCACGAACGTCAGGGGGAAAATATCGGAGGGAAAGCGGAGGAAAGCCCTCAGCGGCGCCGCACCCCCGGGGGCGCCGTCGTTCACACGAGATCATATTGTGAGCCGATTCGAGAGGCCTAATAGCCAATTTGCGGCTGTTGCATCTCAGCGGTCCGTACGCCGGCTCTCAGCACGAGGAGCATCAGCTCCCATATCGCCCTATTAATCAGATTCATGGCCCCCGGCTCTCCGCCCGCTCCGCTGCTGTTACGTGAGCTCCGTTTGTCTCTCTCTCGCTGCCCTTTGTGCTTTCAGGAACACTGGGAAAAAGCTTCCGCGCGACTCCGGCGCCGGGCTGCACGTTGGCGGCAAAAACGGAGATCAAAGGGGATCCGCGCTGTTGAGAGCCTGACTTTCTTCGGTCAGCCCGGTCCAACCCCCTGCCCCCCCCTCCTCCACCACCCAGTCTGGGATTTTTGGAAAGGGAACGCGGCTACCGGCAGTCCCGTCTGTTTGGTGCTTAATGGAAGGCGCGTGAGTCACCGGCTTGGCCGCGGCTTCCGGCGGCCCGGACGCCAGCGCGCGTTAAAGATCAAAGAAAGGTTGCAGCCTTGAGCCGCCTCCTCCATTTCCCGCCGGTCTCACCTCTCTGCCTCCTCGCTAATCAGCCAGGAATTGTAACAAGGGTTCCCTCCACCCACAGTGCCCTCTGTTTACTGACACCCCCCCCCACACACACACACACACACACACCCCTTCCTGTCTTGCTCCCGTCTTTGTCAGGATCAGGTCTAATTGCCGCTGGGATGAACGCTCTGGCACGGTTTCATCTGTAAGCACATCAGCCCCGTCCCCTCGTTTCTGAACGCGCAGAGGGATTTTGCCCCCCGTCTAACTGGTTAACATCCAGGAAACCTTCATGCCCCCCCCCCTCTCCCCCCCCTCCCCTTTGCAGACTCTCCCAGCTAGACACGCCCTTGCTAATATTTGTGCATTAAAGGCGTTGGCTATCTCTCAAGACGCACCCCCCCATCTGCCCCAGCGGAGGAGCAACAAACCATCTAGAGGAGCCTGTAATGAGGATCTGTGAGAACAATGAGCTGTTAAATGAAACTGTCTGGTCACATCATTAGATACTTTGGTGTTTGGATTTGTCTGTTTGTGTTTCCAGCTATTGCCTTGAAGTGCCTTTAATGGAGGTTATCAATAGCTCGGATACGCAATAACATCTGCCCCCCCCCCACGTCTTGGTCTTCTTCTTCCTCTTCTCCTCCTGCTGCCACATTAAATGGGCGCCACGTCCCTCGGCCCGAGAGCCTTTGAGCAAACGTTAAAGCGGTGGCGGCTGATACCGACGGGCGGTCGGCCACAAGAGAAACTCTCCTCGCACGGCGCTGCCCCCTCAGCGCGATGTCTGAAGAGATAATTTCGCTCTGTCTCGTCTGCGGGACACGTGAGTGACAGTCACCCCCCCTCCTCCACCCGGAGCTTCCTGTTGACCAGCATAGAGAGAAGAGAGAGAGAGAGAGAGAGAGAGAGAGAGAGAGAGAGAGGGGGATGAAAATCCAGTGCTGTGGCAGGAGGGGAATCCATCCAGCATGTCGCTGGATGGATTTGCTGTCTCCTTCCCTTCAGCCTTTGTTTCTAGAGGGGGGGGCTCCATCATGGCTGACCTCAGTAGATCAGCAGAGGCTCGCTTTCATCGGCTCCCGTTCATGCACGAGGTCGAGAAAGAGAGGAACCACCAAAAAAGAAAGCGTTCTGTCCTGACCGGCCAATTGATGGCGACGATGGCTTCAGGAGCTTTTTTTTTTTTAATTTTTTTTTTATTTGACCTTCTGGGGGAGGAGCCGCCGCGCTGGAAGAACGTACGGTTTTAAAACGTGCAGCCGTGACACCCGCCTGAACCTTCGTCGGATGACGCTGTCGTGCACGAAACGTGCCCGTTAATAAAATCGTGGCCTCTGTTCTGATCGCAAAGACGCAAAGACATCAGCCTGAAACAGGAGCAAAACACTCCACGAGGATTATTAGCCTTTCCTGATGGCGCCGACTTGGAACCAAACGCCACGTTAAGCATTAATAAGCGGATAATCAAGGATAATAAACGTGGAAGTGGATGAAAGACTGCGCCCGGTGTGGCCGTAAAAAAAGATGAAACGCCATTTATCCTTTGTGTTGGAGTTGAAAAACATCCCTGGCCGCTTGCCATTTGCCCCCCCTCCTCCCTGCAGGTCTGGACACGCTTGACTGGGTTATCTGACCCCCGGTGGCCCCACACGTGGACGTCGAGGAGCTACACCTGCACATTACAGCCTCCCTGATTTATCCACTCTGTGTCTGTCTCTCCCGGGGTAAAGGGGGAGGGGGGGGGTGACATTTGCGGCCTTTTCCTTGATAAATTAGCTCCCTGGGTAGGAATCCAACGTCGCGGCGCGCGTTCATTACAGCACGAGCCGACCGCAGGCCACGCCACGCGTGGCTCCGAGAGCGCCATTACGTACGTTTAAAGTTCTCTCCAGAGTTGAATCGCTGGCGAAATCAGCGGTGACGTTAATATCCTCAGCAGCACGCCGGCGCATCATTAAAAAAGCTGCCTGGGAAAGTAAAAGGACGGAGCCCAGAGGTCAGCCGGTGGCCACTCTAAAGGTGGAACAGAGGAGGATGGCGGAGGGGCGGTATAGATCTCCTGCGGGCAGCGGAGGAGGTCGGGGCAGGTCCGGTCCCTTCCAAATGAGGAGGCAGAGAAGATCAGAGGACGATAAGACTAATTTGTGCAGCGGAGCGGCGTTGACAGGATGACTCATGGAGCCCCGTCGGTGTGTCGGGCTTTTCCCTCCTTGTTCCTCCAGCGCTCTGGACAAAGGTCGACTTAATTCGAGGATGATTTCATCAGTTACATAAAAAAAAAAAAAAAAAAGACTGGGTTGCTTTAATAGATTTTCAAGGCCCTCAGATTTCTTGCACCACCGATGAGAGAGAGCTGAGCAGTACACTGCCAGACCAGAGGAACCCTTAATATCAAAAAATTCACATTCAAACTCTTAATACGTTTAATACATCACAAGTTTGATGATCGATGCTTTTACTCAACACAGATTTCTTAAAAAGACAAAAATACAAATCTATCTATGACATCTTGAGAAGATTTCAAAAAAAAAAATCCAGGCTGAAGTTGGACTTTCTGCTTTTTTTTTTTTACAATGTTCATATTAAAACAGTAAATATATCTGAGTTCAGAGAGGGGGAGTGAAGGTGTTTCATGACGCTCGTGTCTTTGTTCACATCGATGTTCCCAGTCTTCCCTCCAGTTAGACATGTCCAACGTTCTGCCAGACCTTGGGCCTGTGGTTGGACCTAGTTTTCCGCGGGGCGGCGCGCGGGAACGTCCTCCTGGACACGCCCCTTAGCGCCCCCGACGAAGAACCCGTGCAGCAGAGCCTGCAGCGGTTCGATACGCTCGTCGGGATCCAGGTGGAGCATTTTCTGAATCAGGTCCGCCAGCAGGAAGTGGTCGCGCCGTCTTCCGCTTGCGGCGTCCATGACGTCGCGGATGTCGCCGAGGGCGGCGAGGTTGCGGGGCGCCTCGGCCGGGCGGCGCCCCGTCTGGCGCTCGTACTCCTCCGGGGTCTTGAGCGTCCATCGCCGGGAGCCGCGAGCGTCCTTGACGAAATAGGCCCCCGTGAGCCCGCCGCGGTCCAGCAGGCGATCGGGGGGCTGCCCCTGCGTTCGGCCGATGGCTCTCAGCGCGTCGTACTCTTCGCCCGCGGGGTAGAGGGGCGCCCCCAGGACCAGCTCCGCGGCCGTGGCTCCCAGGGACCACACGTCGATGGCCTCGCTGTAAGGGTGGCCCACCAACACCTCCGGAGCCCTGTACCAGAGACTCTGGGCGGGGACCGCCGGGTCGAACTCCCCCGACAACCGGGCCAGGCCGAAGTCGGCCAACTTGACCCGGAGCGGCCGCTGGCGGTGGTCCACGCACAGGATGTTCTCGGGCTTCACGTCGGCGTGGATGACTCCCACCGACTTGAGGTGGAAGAGGGCCGTGGTCAGCTGATGCAGGACGGGCCTCACCTCGGCCACGGCGAGGCGCCCGGTCCGGGAGGGGCCGCGAATGCAGCTGGCCAGGTCCCGGCCCAGGAGCTCGAAGCTGAGGCAGACGGACGTCTCGGTGAAGAAGTGGCTGTTCCACCGCACGATGTTGCACCTGTACGAGCTCAGGCACCTCAGCCGCTCCAGGATGCCGATTTCCATGCGGGCCACTTGAGCGACGTTGCTGTGCCGCTTGTACATTTTCACAGCTTCCATCTCGTTCGTTTGGATGTTGCGGCACTTCAGGACGACGCCATAGGCGCCCTCTCCCAAGATCTTCATGACCTTAAGGGAGGATCCCAGCAACCTCCCAGTCAGCGCTGGTTTGCTGCTCTTGGTCATCCTGGGCGATATTCAGCCGCCGGCCGCGGTGTTGTTGTTTGGCCGCTTGGACGCGTTTGGGATATGTTGCCTCGAACGCAACTCGAGCTGACTTGATCTGCTCGGCCTTTTTCGTGCCCGCGGCGCGTCTTTCAAAACGCGTGAAGTCGTTGTTGTGACGTCACGCCCGTTGGCGCGTTGCGCACAGGCGCAACATCAAAGCGACAATAACAGTTAACAAACGTGGAGCGCATTTTTTAAAAACCTGCAAATGTAGTTGCTTTTAGTGTGTTTTGAATACGTGTGCACATGAGTGTATAGTTACACTTAGTCTGCAGTTCGTTTTGCAGGAGGATTCTCTGCAAGGTGCATACGTGGACGCGAACTTCATCAATTAACTTTTGATGCACACAAATATCGAGTTTGTGTTTTCTATAAACTCATTATATGTTTTTTTTTTTTTTTCCGCCCCCAAAGACATCCGGAGTGGTGCTAAAATTAAGTTAAAATTAATGTTGCTTTTGATATTGCTTCTTTCGTTTTTAATTGATCGCTCGAAAATATAGAAAATAATTGTTTTTTGGCTGATTTTCTGTCCTCCAGGACGGTCTGTTGTTTATTTCATAATTGAAAATGCCTTTTGCATGTAAAGACTTTTCTGTTATTTATTTACCCCGCAGTTTTGTATTATAATTATAATAGTTCCAAAAAAAATAATAACGGGGAGAAGACTTTATAGTTCGGCAAACAATACCGCAAGAGAAATGAACTCCAATGAAAATAAAATAAAATGAGCTGCTTATTTAATCATCGGTTAAAATTATTTAAATAGTGCAAACTATATTTGACCTTTGGCGACACCTTTAGGCGGAAAGGAAGACTGCAGGACCTCAATAGCCCATTTTAATCTCCCCTTATTTGTAAAACCTACAGTGGTTTAAGAAAGAAAAATTGTTTTTTTTCACCACTTTTACGCAGTGTAGTTATACATCGATAAACTGTACATCTACAATAACAAAGGGAACTCTTGCTCTTATTGCTTTGCGGTTGGTGCAGAAGCAGCATTGGTAGTCAATCAATCAATCAATCTTTATTTATATACCGTCTTTTACGATCAAAAATTGTTTCAAGGCGCTTTACAGAATCCCAGGGCCTAACCCCAGACAAGCAATAGTGGCAAGGAAAAACTCCCCTTTAACAGGAGGAAATGGCTGGCTGGGTAGAGAGAGAGGAGGAGGAGAGGGAGGACAGGTAGAGGATAGAATAGGTAGGAGAGGATAGGAGAGGAGCAGAGGGGAGAGGAGAAGAGGAGAAGAGGGGAGAGGAGTGGAGAGGCACAGAGCATAGAAATAAACACAGAATACATTATATTGAATAAGCAGCTGGTTGAGTGGGTCAGCAGGGTCGGAGGTCATTATGCAGCTCTGAAGGAGGCGATACCTGTAAATGAATACGGAAGGGGGCGGGGAGCGGGAGAGAAAAACGACACGCGAAATAGCATCACTAGTCTACTGATGAAGCGGAGGAAAGGAGAGGGGAGGGGAGGAGAAGAAAGGAGAGGGGAGGAGAGGAAACCAAACCATAGTGCTGCAGGAGGCATCTGTAAACCACATGGAGCTTCTCTTCGAAGCATGTATGGACCTCGAGGTCCATACATGCTTCGGCCAGAAGGTTGTGTCTCCCTGCACTGTCACCACAACATGGGGGGGAAATACCTAGAAAGAGGCCAGTGCACCACACCGGCTGTCCAACAGGGTTCTACTGTTGTCAAGCAGCGTATACAGAAACCAGAGCTGGATTTAGAACTTCATGCAAAATGTGAGTTCAAATGACAGTGATTTAAAAATAAATAAATAAACAAATCACGTTTTGTGTTGAGGCTTGTTTGCTGATTCTGGGCTGCTGTGGAAACATGGGGGCAGCGTCTGCATTAATATTCATTTTAATATCTTCTTCCTCCTCCACACCTCCCTCGGGTCCTGTGTGTTTTGTTGGTTGGATGGGTCTGGATTTTTGGGTTGAGATTTCGTGGGTGACCCCCCCCGGACTAAAACTTAACAAGTTAGGAGACAGTGAGTCACTAAAGTGTGTCTGGTTTCGGTTCTCCCGTGTCCCAGTGTTTAAACTGACTACCTGGTTTGACAGAAGCACTTAGGATGGTAATTAAAAGCGGTTTTGACGGAGTGTGAAGCCGATTTTAGCTTTTGTATTAAGCCAGTCATGAGAACGGAGCATCATTTACAAGGGTATTGGAAAATACAATTAGTCCTCCACAGAGCAGGAGTTACACTGACAAAGAGAAAAGTGTGTGTGTCTGTGTGTGTGTGTGTGTGTGTGAGACAGGAAGGCAGTGGGTGTTGGGCGGATTTAAGATTATTATTTTTACCTCCTCCACACTTAATATCATCCCTTCTTCTTCCCCATCGAGCCATATGTGTGACTCAGACTTTCATGTCGGATTCTAAAGACAACCTCTCGGTGCGTGACTTCTAAAAACAACCACTTTATTAGATCGCCGCAGAACCCCCCCCCCACACACACACACACACTCCCCCCCCACTTTTTTTTTTAATCTTTAATCTGACAAAACCATTCATCACGTCGATATACATCACGCTGTCTTCCAAGAAGTCTGGGCTTAATTGAAATTACTTGGACAAGTTTTCTTTTTCATTGCAGTCATTAGGCAGAAAGTTTCCCCCCCACACACACCTCACGCACGCCGCGCACAATTTGTCCCCACAGCCGAAGCCTTTTCAATAACCCAACGATCGGCGCGGTGATAAATAACGCGCCTCGCTCCGGTGATTGATGGCGTGTTTACATCCAGGAGGGCCGACAGCAACAGCTGGCCTCTCCGTGCTCGCGTTTGGTCCCCAAATCAAAAGTGTGGCGCGGTGATCTGACGGCGCCACCGAGCTGCGTCGAGTGCGCGCCGCTTTACGCGCGGATTTATAAGCGATTAACGAAAATCGCTCTTGCGGGCACGGGGCTCGACAGTGACTTGATTACGCTCCCCCGGCGTTCACATGTTTTCACTTTATTAAGACGAGAGGCACCGCGGAGATTGACGGGGCGTCTGAGTTCGGCAGATGGCGAGCGACGCAGCAGAGCGCTGCGGTTGAGGAGACTCCATCCCGCCATCTTACTTTAATGCTTTTTTTTTTTTTTTTTAACGATCCAGCGGTCTATAACTGCGTTTCGGAGATAACGTGGCTTTAGGGGGATTTATTCAAGTAGGTGTTGCGCCCCCCTCGCTGGAGCGTGGTGGGAGGTGTCTGATTGCGCGCGGCTCCCCAATACATCACTGGCTGTTCAAACTGGGACAGAAGGATTTGGAAGGCCGCTTATCCAATATCGGCGGGGATGAGAGCCAGACTGATCTAAAACGCTGCGTCACTAATTGCGGAGGGCTTTTCCAGAACTTAGTTGGCCAACTGCAGCTCTTTTGGGTTTAGACAAAGGAGGGAAATGTTGATTTTTTTCCCATTGAATTTCGTCCTTTTTTTTTTTAAAGGGCACCATGTGTGACTTCACAGGCGTGATCAGGGCGTCAATGACTTCAAACCAGGAGCTCCCTAGAACACATTCAGCACTATTTGTAAAACTTTTTAAATGGACATTGTGGAGCAACTCAACTACAAAGTAGTGTTGACAAATCTGCTGGAATATGAATGACCCTTTTCTTTGCATTATCATAGTTTTTCTTCTTCTCCTTAATTAATAACGTAAATGATGCCGTTGTGTGTTGAACTACCAGGAAAGCGTACACAGATTTGCAAACGCCTTGCTGTTTACTACTAGAGCCGATTAATCCTCATTAGGGTGCTCTTTGAATTAAGACGATAAACATTACACGTTGGCCTGATCTTACCTGCTTTTTAGTCGTGTTATTTTCTTTAATTTTTCCGAAAACCCCACTGGTACACTAATTCGTTTGACAAAATTATATTTGACTTGAACCACTTCACTGTTACAGTTCATTTGGTTCAAATATAAGCAAAACCTGCCTGGCGTGCATCCCTCGCTCTCCCTCTTTCTCTTCCTCCCAGTCGAGAAATTCTACCTAAGTATGACGCTCACGTGCGATCACGTGGGCGCTCAAAATGCCTGTTCATCAGACAGGCTGTCAGATGCAGTTAGTTCCTTTTTTTTTTTTTCTTCCTTTTTTTTTAAAATAAAAGTGTTGTGCCGATACCAAACCCGGCCTCCTCTCGCTCTCGGGAAGAACACTCTTTCACTTCATGTAGCTTCACAGACGTGGTGCTTGCTTTAATGGTGACAGGATGCTGAGATGGGGGCTCTCCTCCAATTACCCAATTATCCCTCAGGATAGGAAGATGTGTGCGTGCGTGTGGGTGTGTGCCCGCGTGTGTGCAGGTGTGCGTGTCTGCTTTGTGCGCTGCTCTGTGACCATGCGCATGCTTATGGATGACTCTCTGCTTCTCACTAGGAGATCATTAGTGAAGCACTCGGATCCCCGTGGGGAGAGGCACGAGCTTGAAAAGGGGAGGAGTGAGAGATATGTGTGTGTGTGTGTGTGTTGGGGGGGGGTTCTGCTTTTGTCCATTTTGAGAGATTCTTGATCCTCGGGGTGACAGTCAGGGAGCCAGCCACTCAAATGTCTCCGCAGGCACCAACACAGTCTCGAGTTTGTGCCACCGACACCATTTGTCACACCTGAGGAAGCCCCAAGCTCAGGTTTTCTACCCGCAGCTGAAGCGCGATCCGGCGTGGAGCCGCTGCGAGGCGTCGCTTTAACCAACTGACGCCTCGCTTCTGCAGATGGGTCACAGCCGTCGCCTACCTTAGCTGCTCTTGCTGCTCAGCCGACTTCAACCGAGCGGCTCGCCGGCGCGTGCTGAAACCAACACCGACAACGCCGCGAGTCTGCAAATGCGCTTTTGTGTTTGCGCCCCGCTGCAAAAATGTGCATTTCTGTGCGCGCGCGGGCGGGAAAAGAAACACTTAACAGCTGGAAATAAGTGCAATAGTGGTTTTCTACTTCCTGGGTTCCCAGAACTCCAGCCGTTCCCGCGCGGAGAAGAACAAGTGTTGGTCATTTCAGCTTTCAGACTCATTTTCATTGACCCCACAGGAGCCGTTCACGGGACCGTGTGGAAAATAAAGTAAACATCATATTTGCTTTTGTGGTAGCACAGCTGTCCTGCTGTAGGCAGCTAATGTTCTGGTGCACATAAACCCACATGAATGGCTCTTGAATTTTTCTTCCTTTCTCTCTTTCATGCAGAGGGAAGACACTCCGGGGCACTTATGAAGGTTTATTTCTCTTCTTTGCTTGACACCAGTGACTCGGGTCAGCGCAAATACAGAGGGGAACTTTACTCACTGTAATGAGCAACTAGGGCCGAGACTGTTCAAGCTTATTACGCCGCTCAAGGGGCCAGATGTCTTCCATGCAAATAGAGGGCACGCTTAACCAGATGGAGAGAGCATTTGGGAATGACAGGTACAGAGGATGGTAATGTTAAACACCGTGAGACTGACACTCGGCATTGTAAAAGTGACATCAGTGTCATTGTTTCACCTTCAAAGCTTGTTTGTTGTCCAAGTGCGGAGCAGAAGAGGCTATTAGTGGAGTTATTAATTAATGCCACTCTGAGTTAACGCAGGAGGTTCTAACGCTTGGCTTCGCTCCTGAAACACACTCATGCACGCGTGCGTGCGCGCGCACACGCACGCACGCACACACACACACACACACACACACACTCATGACTGGCATACACAGCCCTGCAAGCTTAAAAGGTTTAAAAGGTCAAAAAGTCATACATTTGCAGGACAGCTGATTCCATTGTTTGGGTAGTTAAAGTAATCGCCTTATTATCCGATGCATTTCTGGAAATAATTCCTTTGTTTTCATGCATCTCCAGAAATCTGTCCACAATTGACCTTTCATGGTAAATTGTGTTGAATTTCCATGAAAGTATCATACAATAGCACTTATGGTCACTAGGAACAATGTGCTGTTCCAAATACAGATTAAAGGCACATTCCTGATATTACAACAACATAGTGGAGTTGAGTGGAGCATCTAAAGGGTATCTTGAATTTTTAATGATAATATTAAATGTCATTTTTGCACTTATTTTTATGGTTATGGTAATTTTTATGGCAACGTGTATCGTTCTGTTCATCTCTGTCCATGGTGCTGAATTCGTTCTCTTTTTTTTTAAGGTCACAGCAGCTGGCTCTGTTCCCCAGGCTTAACAGCAGTTATGCAGCTTGTAAATAATGGAGAAATAATTGAAAAAGTCTGTGTCTAAAAAATGCAAGATTTTTAGACATATTAGTCATATGTTTGAAAGATGGGTGAATTTCAGGAGTTTTAAAATTTGAAAGAATCACAGAGGCTGAAAGACAGAAGACGCTGAGATACAACCAAACCCTCAAGGATGTTTATGCAAAGTCTGAGTGTTCCAGACAACAGTAATCAATATTTGGCCCTCATTAGAGCATTTTAAATTATTTAATTCCTGCCTACTCTTGATAGCTTATCTCTGTGGCTTTGTATTGCTTCTCTGGAGCTGTGCTGCTTTCATTCTGGGGCTGTGATTAAAATGAGAGTGAACGCTGGTAGTAACCTTGGAAAATAATTGGGTTATTTTTCAGCATGTGCCAAAGAGAGTGAGTTGTAATAATCTGCTCTAACTCCTAATATCCCTCCATTATTTCACTGACGTTACCGATGAATCAAAATGCACACCCTCACATGGTGTATAACTACACACGTTTACATCAATAAATGAAAGGGGACATTTTAATTTTTGTGTTTGCAAAGACAGGAAAAAGAAATATTTGAATTATTTTGGGCTGTATATCTGTAAAAAGCGTTTTTTTTACCCCCCCAGTTCTCTTCTGCTTCAGCGAGTTGACAAAATGGGAGTAGTTCTTCAGCTGAATTTTGGTGCGGCCTGGAGGTTGTTTAGCCACGAGCTTGATTTACTGCTCTAAAAAAACACGTGGTGTTTGTCCCTGCGGGCGCGGCAGCTTCCCACAGGTAGGCACGGAGCAAAAGGACGCGGAATAATGCATGAAGGGCTTTTTAGCCGCAGGTGAAAGTGCTGCAGAATGCGGAGGAGTGATAATATTTGGGAAGGTGTCATCTCTGACTGGGGACAGCGCACACATGCAGCATCAAGTTCAGGTTCAAAAAGGGCCCATAAACAACAATACATTTGGATTTACATTCCCTTACAATGAAAAACAATTAAATATACAAACCCTCACACAAGCCCCCTGTTTAATCTCTCTGCATGTGCATCCCAGCTGCACATCTGGCTGTTCTCTCCGTCTGTATCCCGGTCTGTGTGTCGCTTCCCCAGTGCTCTTTAATATCAATTAATCAGCTCTATTATCGAAACGTCTCAGATGATCACGGCTATAATTTACTGTAATGAAATCCCTGGTGGGCGTTTCACACTGTAAACACCGCTGAGAGGAAAACCGCTTTCATCCTCAGCGAGTAACAAAAAAGAAGACGGGAAGTGACAGACGGGAGGAGGTCTGAAGAAAGAGCGGCTGGAGACAGTGACGCAGTGGAGCCATGGGGCATCCGTGAGTTTGATAAGTAACAAAAAGTCACTCACTGGAAATGCAGACTCGGAATTCACTGAATGTTCACTGAGTGTTTTCGTGGCAAACAACATTTCAGCAAGGAAGGGGTGGTTATATTACTTAAAAATTGGAAAAACACTGCTCCTTTTGGCATTAAAAAAAAAATCAAAAACAAAACACAAAGGATCTGGACAAGGTAGGAATGAACGGTGACCCATTTCTGGATTGTTATCGTAGACTACTTGTACAGCAGCAGCAGTGACATTCGCAGGTCCCGCAGCTGGAGAGCAGCCTTGTCATGTGCCGAAAGTCCGTATTTGCACTAAAATACCGCGGCAGGCAGATTCCTAGATGCCAGGATGAGTTTCTCCAAAAGTGACAGGAGGTCGTCATCTTTAAGTGGTCAGCAGTACAATAATTAGCACCGCTGGCTGGCAACACAACTGTCGCCTAATTTTATCGGCATGTTGGTGCAGCACTGGTGTAGTAAAATAATTGTTTGATGAACTTTGCTTCATCCTCGTTGAATAATGTTCACCATTACTTTCAGTGCTTGTTGGAAACTTGGCAAATTAGGGCTTTCACTTCAAATGGCTTTATGAATATGGAGGTTGTTTATGATTATTTCATGCGGTCTTATTTAGATTCATGAATCATAGAAGACATGTCATGGGCAGAGAGCTTTGCACCGTGAGAAACCCAGATCTGTGTGTGTCTGTCAGTGTGTGTGAATAAATGGGTTCATGCGAGGCTTCGTGGGGACTGCAGCAGCTGAAAAGGGGAGATTTGGAGGGAATAATCTTATAGGTGGACAGGAAAAAAAAAGGGGATGCTGATATTTAAACCAGAGGAGTCTAAGTCTCTGGGGTGGGTTCTAAAGTCACAAACACAAACAAGTTCACAAAAGACTTTGCACATGTCAGCAGAGGCAGCAAAAGTGTGTGTTTAATAATGCATCAGCTCGCCCCTCTTCTCTTTTGTGTTTCAAAGATTAGGCAAAGTTGCCAAGCACAAAGCCGCAGAACCGCATTGGGTTCCGCGGCACACATGCATGACAAGAGGCCGCCCCAAACACACGCACACGTGCGGACAGGCTTCGCTTGCAGAATTTTTAATCAACCGTTGATGTTATTGGAGGCAGTAGGAGCCCGCATCCCCACAGCCAATAAAGCTAATCACACTAATGCTACTTTTTTTAAACAAAAACTCGTCCACATTTAAATATAAATGCGCTTCCGCCGGTGTGACTGATTAGAGCGGCAAACTTTACTGCAAAATATCCACAAATCTAATAATAAAAACTTTAGCTTGAGGTTTTTTTTTTTGTTTTTTTATCTTCCTGTTTTAATGCAACAGCAACCAGGTTTGGGTTTAATGCGAAATTGCCTCTTAATCACATTTCCATTTATCTGACAGAAAGGAGAAGGTTGTTTTAAATCCACATTGTCGACCTGCACTCAGGTGTGTAATGAGATTAAAAGTGACGCAGTGGCTTCAATAAACTAAGGCGGCCACAAACACAACAGCGAGTTCTGGGGCTCGGAGCAAAAGCGTCGGGCTTCTGATTTAAAATGTCGCTCCTCTGGGTGTTTTGTCAGTCTGCTGCGCGGTTGTTGGTCTTTCTGTCTTCAGGCTGTCGTCGGTGACAGAAAAGCGGCTCCTCTGGGTGTCTGACTCGGGCGTTCCTTTCTCTACAGGACCTCTCTGGATTGGATCTCACATCCATGAAGCACCGTCCTGTCATTTTTTTTCCACCTTTCGCCTGAAGATGAGCAGTGACCACCGATCTACTGTATACCGTTTTCAGTTGTCGACTCCCACCTTCCTCTTTTGCTCTTCTCAGGATGTTGTGAAGGAAGTTCCTCTATACCAAAGACAGGATCCCTCCTCTTCCCCCCGTTGCTGGTCACCAGTTCTTTGCGCAGGGACTGCAGCACTTTCCTGGCAGATATGCAGGCCAGTATCACCACAGTTTCTCCACTGTCGATGCTGTTGAATTCATCGGGGTTCTTTCAGGTGATATAGCGAGACACGGCCCTCCAGAGGTTCTGAACCACGTGCACTGTGATATTCTCAGTAGCAGCCGTCTGCCATTCTGGAAATAAAGGGAGATTATATCATAAGGCCATGTGATAAGAAATATAAATTGGCAATATTATATTTCTTCTCAGCGAGACCAACCCAGACTTATTTGTATCGTTCAGGCTCACTAAAGTGGAAAGGTACAAAGAGCCCGAACTTAAGCTACCAAAGTGAGTAAGATGCATTTTCCTCTGAAATGTAATCAGGAGTAGTGCTCATGCTCTCAGACAGAATACAATCAGCAGCAGTGTGTAATCAAAGATGGGACCCCCGTTAGAGTATTTAGTAAGATTTTGGTGAAATCCAATCCATCCAACTTGGCATCTGTCAGTTATCATATTGTGGGAGGAAAGCCTGGAGGCTCATATTGACTCATCATTCTCATTGTGTGTGTGTGTGTACATGTGTGTGTGTTTGAGAGGTTGTGTTGAATCCTACATGGAGTATATTAATACCCATGTGTCCTCAGGGCACAGCGTTTTCATGGTGTGTGTGTGCGTGTGTGCTTGTGTGTGTGTGTGGTTGTAACGCAGCACACTCAGTCTTTCTGGAAAACACAGTTTTACTCTCCTCGTATTTATTCCTCCATGTCTGTCCAGGCACACACACACACACACACACACACACACACACACACACACACACACACACACACACACACACACACAGATGTCAGAGCACTCCATCTGGTTTATTGTTGCTGTCGTAAGAAAGGCTGGTAACAATGTTTTGACAGTTTTATTTGAATTTAATGTTTAAATGCTCCTCTATGGGTTTGGAAACATAAAGGTTTCTACATCTGTGAAGGCAAATAGGGCATAATGGTGTTTAAGTTCCTTTTTGAGCCTTTCATTTTCATTGCTGATAATATTATGGAGACAACAAGCTTCCGTTTCATCATTTCATGCTAAAGCTAAAGTTCTTATTTTGACTTTACTTTTAAAATGGACTTGAGCCTGATTGTTCTTCTGTGATTCAAATTGTCCACAGATCTCATTTGCATCCTTCGGGTGTTTTTTGTTTTGTTTTGGTTTGCTATACACATAGCATTTGCTGACAATATCAATATGACAACCGGGGACCTTGGAGAAATTGATTCGAAATCTACGTGTATGGATCGAACATTTGTGGATTTCCTCCCATACGTCAAACCTGTGCACGTCAGCTTGGAGACTTGCCACTAGGTGTGAATTTGTGAATGCACGGCGCGTGTCCTGTGATGAACTGGTGATTGGCCCCCGGGTGTCGTTTCGCCTGTCTTCCAGTGGATGCCTGGACAGGTTCCAGCATCCCTGTTACCTTGATTAGGGGCAGGCTGCAGCTCACAGTAAAAGGACGGCTACCCAAGACTGCGACATAGCCGTAAGCCAAAAAGTAAAACAATTAATAATCCTAATTTTTCCTCAGGCCGTTTAGGTAGATTCTTACCAGCTGCTCAGAGACCCCCTGAAATGATCTCCCCTATCGATCACTTCACGGGGTTGTTGTGGGCGGACAGCCGGACGTTTAGGGTTTATATTACTGCCAAAGTTATCTATGAAATGTGCCCATGCGTCAGTTTGATTCATGGGTCTGCAGCGATCGTCTGCGGATGTGTGTATCGGTACCTCGCAGCAGGAGCCGCTCAATTGCTGATTCTCTCCACGAGGTTCTGGCGTCGTGAGGCGGCATTGACATCAAGCCAAGAGTCAATTCTTTATCGCTGTTGTTGCTTAATTGGCCGCAGTGTGAGCATTTCCCTGCTATTTGCCTCCGTTTCTTAAGTTTAATGCTGTTTGCATCGCAAACAGCCCTGCACTTTTTCTCTTGTATACACCTGTAATGTGTTGTCCATAACAGTACCACTGAGGCGAGCGCAATTTTGTACTAAAGATGGAATTGGTGGAGGAGCGGAAAAGCAATCAGTGGTCAGGAACATAAAAGGGGCACACACACACACACACACACACACACACACACACATACAAACACACACACGAGGCGAGATTGTAAAAAAGACCTAAAGGAGTCTAGGAGAAAGCAGAATGAAGTGATACAGATAGAGAGAAGATGTTTAATTTGGCACAATGCTCCACCGAGACACTTAATCTCGTTCGGCTCCTGAGGAAGGTGAAAGCAGGACAGCGCAGGATATGTCGGCTTACCGGGCAGGGAGGCTGCTGGGAAAGAAAAAGCAAAAAAACAACAAAACCTGTCGTGTGTGTGTGTGTGTGTGTGTGTGTGTGTGTGTGTGTGTGTGTGTGTGTGTGTGTGTGTGTGTGTGTGTGTGAGTATGTGTGCGTGTGCCTCAAAAATCAGATAACATAAAAGTATTTTCTGTTGTGAAACACACTTTCCTCAAAACTGTTTGAAGATCCACTGACCTGTAAAGGACTGGGAGCCAGTAATAACCCAATAAAGTGTCCCTGGTCATTCTGGAAGTGATATCTGAGCTGGTTTAGCTCCACCGGAGGACGGCGTGGCTGCGAAATAGAGGGAAAAAAAAAAACCCAAGGCTTTCTCTCTTTCTGTTTCTCACATCCAGAGTCCCGCTTTGATCAGAGATGTCCTGGCATGTTCCATATGGTCGACAGCCACAGTGGGCTCTATTTTCAGGGGACCATATGTGTCCATTTAGCCTCATCCAATGATAATTTTTCACCTCTCCTTTGATGACGCACAGCACTTTGTTTTGGTCACGTTCACGTGAACCTTGAAGGCTGATTTTTTTTTTATTTTTATTTTTCCGTTTCAGGCAGTGAGAGAAATTCTGAGATCCACCATTGTGCTTCTCTGCCTATATGCTTTGTTGCCAAGCCCCATCCTGTGTGCAAATCAGTTTTTTTTTTTTTTTTTTTTGGTCATGTTATTACAGCTGGTGAGTCATTGCGGCTCTTTGGCTCCAAGGTAATGAATGTGCGTGTGATGGTCGAATACAGGATGATATAAAGTCAGGTGGAGTAATTAATCGACAGCGTAATTATGACTTTCCTGATTGTAAGACTGATAAGATTCAAGTGTTACCCCAGGGGGCTATTTTGCTGAGATAGGGGCTTAATTAGATGTGTGAAATATGTGCGTTGAGGAGTGTGTGGATTGATCATCTGACCTTAACCCCCACCGTCTGCTCCTCTTCATCGTGCCAGGGGTGATCACAGAGGTTTATCCAGCTCAGTCGAGGTGCAGATGGCCCAGCTACATAAAATACCTTTGGTGCGAGCCATTGAGTCACATAATGTGTTTCAGAAACGACTGATTCCAACCTTTTCTCTACCAAACAAACCGCAGAAGGAGAAAGCATCTCAGTGATCAGGCAGCATCTCAATCTCATTGAAGCTGCACCAGAAAGCACGGAAGCACTAAGTGAGTGTAAATGTACTGGGATATTAGAAATCCATAAATAAGGCAGACAATCACTCAGTCAAAGCTAAATCTGCTGCGTGTTGGAAAATAAGTGTGAGATATAAGTTTCACATCCATAGATGTCTGCATCCCACCAAAGAGCTGCTATAAGTACTGTTTTTACTGCACACCTGTCATTGTACCTCCAGACCTACTTCAGCATTAGCAGCGTATTGAGGTGATTTACAGCCTCTGTGATTTTATGCAAATGATTCAGAGGCTGTATGCTTTTTCTCTTTCTTTTTTTTGTTTTTTGCGAGACATTGTCCTCCTACTCGTTTTGTCTGGCTTTGAATATAGTCTGCATAAATTATTGACAGGCAAAAAAATTAAATAAAAATGGGTAAGTACCACCCAGATGTCTCTATTTTTATGCATCCAGTAAGGCACACAATTAAAGTGCCAGTGCTTAAAGGCTGATGCGAACGTGGCTGATCCGCCTCGACATTATGACTGCGGTGTTTTGTGTCTGATGACCGTTGTTATTTGCACAGCTGAGTGGACATTGACAGACGTATATGATGCCTTATTGATTACAGTTAAAAGGCAAATTACGGCTTTTGTGTTACGGGGGGACGAAAGATTTCTTCCAATTAAAGCCTTTTGTCAGCTGCTGGTCCCACGGTGCCGCTCATTAATGTAAAGGCTATTTATTTCAGCCATGGCCTTTAGTGCAGTAGGGAGAGAGAGAGGTAGAGGGAGGTGGAGGTAGTCTACAGACCTGTAATCAACAGCAGCAGGGAAGCGGTTT
The DNA here is from genome assembly GCA_911728415.1 of Lagocephalus sceleratus. Classification (NCBI taxonomy): domain Eukaryota; kingdom Metazoa; phylum Chordata; class Actinopteri; order Tetraodontiformes; family Tetraodontidae; genus Lagocephalus; species Lagocephalus sceleratus. The sequence goes on from CAJVRN010000040.1 coordinate 4,988,184, forward strand.
GAGCGTTTTGGTCTGATTAAGGTTATCGAGCATGTATTTATTTTTACACTCTGTAAGCATGGAGCATGCCACAGAGTAAAGACAAAGGAGACAGATTACGCTGGCAAACGGAGAAGGAGAATTTGAGCCGATAACACCTTTGGAACAGAAAGGAGATGGACACGTTTGGCGCGAGATAAACAAAAAGTATCCTTTCTCGGGAAAGTGTTGCGTTTCCATGGCTACACACCTACAGCCCTCATTTATGAAGGTAATTTTATTTGCAAATGAAGCCGGCCCCGCCACAGTAGGTCTTGAGAGACACGACGGCAGCTTCCGCTTTGACTGCGGTTTATATTTTTGAGTTTTAAATAGCCGTCTGTGTTCCATCTCCTGGATTCAATCTTGCGTCAGTGAACACATGGGTGGAGCGATGTGTGTGTGACTGTGTGTATGTGTGTGTGTGTGGGTGCTAGGTAGAGAATGAGGCTGCTGTCTGTAGGTGGAGGTTAAATTCTGTGTTTAATGCATGAAGAGTATGCAAGGGAGGGAAAAGAAAAGGGGGATAGGACTGAAGCTGAGCTGTTGAGCCTGATCAGCCCCTCGGAGCACATCTGAGGCAGCATGACCCTGTTGGAACCAAAGCGATGTTCTCACTGTCCTTATTTTACCAACCTGAGAGTGTATTGAACACCAATGAATGAAAAAGCAAAATAAAAAAATCCCATAAAAAATAATTCAGCACAGAGGAGACATGAGAGATGAAGGGAGATGTAAGAAATAAAGCAGGGATGAGAGAACACGAAGATAGGTTTGCACAATAGAACATCATCTTCAATTCTTTTTACATTTCATTTGATTAAGTATTAATAATAGCTCACTGTCTCAAGATGTTATGGAGAACCCATAAGTCTACAAATGTTGGATCTACAACTCCGATTTAACAGGAAGAAACCCTGAGCAGAACCCCGCTCTAATGGGGGTCCCATCTGCTTGAGGTCAGCTTCCTAGAGAGATAATAAAGGGAGGTGGTCAGTGCTGCTTCTCCAAAAAAAACACATATTATCTGCGGCGGCATTCATAGATTCCTGCATAGATAAAAACTCACACAACCTTAAACGCAGCCGTTAAACCCCGGCGTTATTAGGACATAAGTCAAGAGAGTGGCTGTTTTCTGGGAGCTGAAATGCTCTTCTGTAAGAAAGAAAACCTACATTCCTTCCCGCGAATGTCATAAATGGCTGAGTCACAGTTGGCGATCTGCTGTGGAAGGCTATTTCCATCTAAATGTTCTTTCTTTCTCACTGATTTCTCATTTTCTCTTTGTGCTCTTTCTTCTTTTTCGGTGTCGTCCTGGCACTGACATCAAGGCTTTCTTTTCAAAACCCCGTAACAGGGAATTTAATTATTCTATCGCACAGAAAGAATAAACACACAATAAAAACGGAAACACTTGCAGGTTAAATAAATGAATTTGTTGTGGGTAATTACATTTATAATACAGTACTGACAGTGTGAAGTACCTATTGACATCACATCTCCTCTTCCGGCTGTCTCAGCCTGCTGCTCCACACCGCCTGTTTCAGAAATTGCTGCCTTGAGGAATCTGACTTAGGAAATAAAACATGACCTATTTCCAGTTTTGATTTGATGGCATTTTCTCCTTCATGGAAATTTTATAAAGGGGAGAAAAGGTGTTCTGTGTGTGCGTGCACACGCGCACGTGTGCATTGTTTACGGGATCAAGATCGAGAACAGGCATCTATTATAAGCGACTGCCGAATGAAGGAAATACTCGCATGCTGCTTTTACGGCAGATAGAAAACTGTGTCTGGAATGAAATGACAACCCTAAGCAGCTGCAATGTTTTTACACTATATTACAAAAGTCTTTCCTCGTCGGCCTTCACACTCATACCAACTTGATTGACAGCCCATTCATAATCCACAGGGTTTAATATGATGTTGGCCCACCCTTTGCAGCGATTATGGCTTCATCTCTTCTGGGAAGGCTTTCCACAGGGATTAGAAGTGTGTTTATGGGGTTTTTTTGACCATTTTTCCAGAAGCACATTTGCCAGGTCAGACGCTGATGTCAGACACAAAGAGTGACTTTTCATAATCCCCCCTCCACCAAACTCTACACTTGGCACAATAGGTGCGTTTCCACGGCGGGAGCTCCTGGTAAATACAGAGACCGGGACATTTACTGGAACCGTTCCTCCCCCAGGGCCCTCTCAACGGTCCTGTCTCCGTTGTGGGGGAGGAAGCGGTGTCTGCCAGACTAATGCTCCTCTTCTGCTGGGTTTCATCACATACTGCTCTAGGATGAGCCAATCAAGGCCAATTAAACCTCAAGCCCCACCCAGGAGTTTTCCGGGGACAATCTTAGTAGCTGCCCTGGAGCAGGGGCTGGCTTAGGCCCTGTAAAGGTTCCTGTAAGTTGTCCTTCAGGGGAGATTTCTGCAGTAAAGATGAGCCAATGACCTGGCTCCATATGATGATGTCCTGTTCTCCTGGCAACCGCCAAACCCAGACAGAGAAGCGTGATTAGCTACTCCAGAGAGCATGTCACCACTGCTACAGAATCCTGTGGAATGGGTTTCCATGGAAGCTCTCAATGCACCGATTTTGAACTAATCTGAAGGTCACATGAAGTTTGGAGGTCTGTAACGATTGACTCTGCAGAATGCTGGTGACCTCTGACCCTCAGGAATATGAATTTAAGGGAAATGGATGACACGAGGTGTCAAAGTATCTTCATGTTCATGTGAAACTAACATCAGGGTGATGTTTATATCAGCCGTAATCTCTTTGGAAAATATTCGACCTGACAAAGTGTGAGCGTGTGACATTTTGTCATTGAAGCAGAAATGCTGACATATGAGCAAAGTTCCTCCTGTACATTCATATCTCTCTCACACACACACACACACACAGACCCACACACACACACACACACACATTCCTCCATTCCATCGCCACTTGTCTCTTCGGGCAGATAAGCGATCTTTGTGTTTATTGGCTGCTCAGAAAGCGCTGTCCTCTGCATCCAGCCCTCCGGATAAACAATGTGCATATGAGTGACATTTCTAGATTATTAACACCCACTGCCATTACCATTTAACAAATCTGGTGATTAATTTTCCCCAAGTCAATTCAGTCACCTGACATTTAAACCTGCCGTTTCATGGGAGGCCCCGCAGCCCTGTCCTCAACCAATGAGCATAGACCTCAGGAAGTTGTTGCAATGCAGTGTCTGTATGTGTGTGTGTGTGTGTGTTTGTGTGTAAGAAAATGTATGTATCCTGGCAGTGTCACTTTAGACTTTGTTTGGCTAAACTCACTTATGAATAATGTGATTCATTCATGGATGAAAATAGCGAAAACAAAATGAACCCCTTCAGGTGTGTGTGTGTGTGTGTGTGTGCATTTGTGTATGTGTTCATTATTTATGGTTCACTATCTGGGAGGTAATTAAAAACATTACCATACTTCCAATCAATTTGTCAAGGTTTCCCTTGTGATAAGCGCACAAATCTCTGTATATTCAATAAATACACTACCTTATCACAGATGGGCCCGATATTTTTCTCATTCTCCAGCTACACACACACACACACACACACACACACACACACACACACACACACACACACACACACACACACACAGATTACACAGCCTGTGTGTTGCTGTGTCTGCTCTATTATTACCCACCACGGAGGGGCCCTTCATTAACGTTAAGTTGCACAGTCTCGGCAGAGCTAATCAACATGCATGCTAAAACTGAAGACCACCAGCGATAGAATATACAGCAAGCAGCTTTACGATATTCACTCAGCACGACACAATTGCGTGCATCACTCTGTAATTTTCCTCTTTCTCTCATCCCCAATGCAATTCTTTTTGAAGGTTTTATATTCTGTTACAGTGGGTGGGAGGTAGAAGTTGTGCATGAGGGACAGCGAAGCATTGAGCAGCTAAAATTACATTTCATAAGAGGCGCGATCTGAGCTGAGGGAATCTGAATGTTCACTTTTTAAACTTCTTTTTCCTCCCCCGCCCATCTCTGTCTGGTTGTATTTTTGGACTACCTGTTCTGATTGGGACTATTTTATCAGTTCAGACCACCAGCATGTTTTTAAAGTTCAATACACTTTGATTTTCTTTGGAGGAAATTATGGGAATAAATATGTTTTGAACATCGGAAGATATGAATAATTCATGATTATTCAATAGAGAGCAGCAGGAAGGTGGACACTCGGTGTTCCTCTACTGATCAACACCTTTGCCACCTGAAAGAACCTCATGAAACTATGTAGTAATATCACGCTGTACCACATAATGCAACATAACACTATCCATATAAAGAGAGTGCTGTCATTTTTACCTTCAGGTGATTAATGGAGGTGTCAGTTTTTGAAAATAGTGCATCTGTTTGACTTACACTCCCCATAAGGAAATAGAGAAAAATCCAATCATTGTAATATGGTTCTGACTGATTAAACAGCATTAGCAATAATAGCACTGTCTTGTTAACGTTTTCAGAGATTAGTTGAACAACATGAAATAACTTTGCCTACAGCAGCTTGAATAAAGTTACACCAGATCTGTTTCTTATTTAATCAGTTTGAATTTCAACTGTTGCCAACCAGCTGTTTTATTCATATTTGCGTCGTTGGAACGCGGCGCTGTAGGCTGCCTCCGTTGGCGTGCACCAGACCTTTTCAAAGCGTTGTAATTGGAACTGAAATAGAACTGCCTTGGAGAAACCTTTCTCGCAGTCACGCTGGTAACATAAGAGTCTGGGACATGTTGGTTTTGTCTTCTGATCATTGAAAAAACAAAACAAAACACCATCAAACAGCCTCTGCCGGTGGCTGCACTGCACGTTATTCCTTCCCCTCCTGTGCATTTCCTGCCGACACTAGATCCACCTTCATCTGCTCCCTGACAATTTGTGTCGGAGCTTTATTCTGACGTTTGCCACGAGATTAATTAGCTGTCTAATGTTGAGATCGCCGTAGCAACCCAGTGTCACCCTTCAGTTTGTCTCATAATTCTTATGCAATGGTGGCGCTGATGGCAGGGCTCTCGTCTCAGTCTAAAGAAAACTCAGTCACTGCAGATGCTGAGCAAAAAAAAAAAAAGAAAAAGATAAATGTCTACTTCATGCACTTGAAACAGGCTGAATTATTGAAGAGTTAATCTGCATTCCAACCACGATGATTCCTGCAGGGCTTATGCTGTCTGCACAAAGGTTGTAAAGCATGCAGTCGCCAGAGAGAAAACCTTAAGCCTTTGTTGATAAAAGGATCATTCTACACGCTAGAGGGAAAGATCAAGAGGGTTCAGAAAGATTTGTAGTGTTGTTTGACCCATTAGAGAAACGGCTGCGTTCAGGTTTGTCAGATGAGCAAAGCAGAGACACGTTTTCATCTTTTCTTTCTAAAGTAGAGAGCAGACATCAGGCCCCGATGGTTCAAGCACTCAGCACGTAAAAATGCAGTTTTATATAATTTTATGCTCTTGGAAAACTAAATTGAAGGGGTTTCTTGTCCTTTCTCCATAACTAACAGCGTTCCATTTTAAACTTTTATGTGCTTCCTGAGTGAGTGCACAGAGGAGGAAATGCTGTGGGTGGAGGTCTTGTCATGTTATGTTCAGAAGTGCAACAGAAGAGAGGTTTGCTTATGTTACACAATATTTGGGCAACATCTAACATGTTTTAAGAAGCTATTATAATACAATTGCAGCTTCAATAGAGCAGATTGTGAAAGGAAAAAAAAGTATTTTCATGCATACAGAAAGTGTAAGAGCAAAGATGAGGAGGATAGAAGGAAGTGAAGCTGCAGTACCCCTTCAGTTCATGCAAAACACTACATTTCCCCAAACATGTTGATAAACCTGCAAAAAAAAAAAAAAAAAAAAAAAGAACCGCCAACTCATTCACTTTGCATGAAGAGCTAAAAGGTTGAAAAATTGATGATTTTTCTACCTTTTCTGTTTTTCACACGTATAGGTCTGCGTTTGCAACACTTCAGCATCAGGCTCTCAGCTGGCATGAAAATTTAAACTGTGAGGTCAGGGGGCAGTCTCCGGAGTGGATATATAGTTAAGATATATCAGTGAGCATATAACTGTTGACTTAAACGAACGTCTGCCCAGAATGGATTACATTACATTGTATTTTTAAGTAATTATCTATCTATCCATCTGTCTATCTTTATGTAATTACATCTAGTCCTGCAAACATGTCAACACCAATAACACTACTAGGATCTTGTCATGTTACTATTTTCTCCAAACATATGTAATGGAACATATAAAGAAGCTGTCACATAAATGGTACTAAATAATAAAATGTTCTATAAAATTTGGAGTATTTCCTCCAGTGCCCTACTAATGCTGTTAACATAATTCTAAACTAGACTTTTGATATATCTTATTTGTAGATGACATAATGACACTCCACTGATGGGAATCATGTTTATATCTGCCGCTTCGCCCATGTTGATAGACGATGACTCGTATCATCCGTAGCCATGTGTGGAAGTTTGGAATTTTCTACATCTTTATGGATATTCGGCGCGCCGTGACAAATCCAAATGATATCTCTCCATTTTCAATCATGCTGATCCCATTAGAGCCGAGTGTGAGAAATGTATCAGGGCCCCAAAGTGATTGCTGAGATTTAAGCTTTGGCAGGAACAATCCAGATGATTATTGTGCAGTCGCATAGACGGCATGCTTTCATTCTTTACTACCAGTATGAAGCTTGTTCAATCCTTTTACTAACACAACGAGAAAGCTTCTCTGGGACTCGTTTTTGTCCAACTGTCCTTCCCCTAAGATCACAATTGTCCTTTTTGTTCTTCTGCTGTAGTTGAAAAGAGAATGTGTGAACCAAAAAGGTTTTGTTCCAACAAAATCACTGGCTCTCTTTCTAATATTAATAAAACTTCCCTGGCTGCTGGCTGCCCTTTCATTCTTTTACCAACAGGCCAGTCTCATCACAATCCTATTTCTTGTTTATTTGTTCTTGACACGAAGCTGACATCTTTGTTTTGATGTTCTTCAGCGATATATAACATTTTTCAAGAATAAACTCATCTCAGCTCTCTTCATGTGTTTGCTCTCTCTTGCCGAAAGCCAAAGACAATAATATAAATGTCATAAATCAATAAGTAAGCGGCTCTATGAACTGGGCAGTTTATTAGATGTTATGTACAACGCGGGTCGATGGCTTAGAGGCAGAAGATTGAAATTGATTGTTAATGGTTACTGGATACCCATCCAGTGGAGGTGTACTGGTGATCGATCAGACGTGCTTTCCGGGCTCCAAGGTGTTAGCTTTGTGTGGGAATGTCCTTTAATGTGAGCCCGTACCAGAGGCTACACAGCATGTAAAAATACCCACTCAAGTCCACCAGCCCTACAGACAGAGTGCACAAAGGAAATGCTACCTCGTCTCTAAACCTGCCAGAGATCCTCGTTTGATCAATACAAACCAGTCTGTGAGCCCTTATAGAATGTACTATTTCACAGCAGGGCAAACAGCAAGGATTGGCAAAAGACCTGGATTAAATGCATATATATTTAAATAGATGCTTCCCCTCAGGTTATTCAAACTAGCAGATTGGTCAGGTGACTCATATTTATACATTTAAATTCAGCTTAATTTATTTAACATCTGTTACAATCGTGATTGTCTCTGGGTGAAACCCTGCCATTTAACAGGGAGAAACCTTCAGCATGATAAGTCTCATGAGGGGTAAAGGAGAAGGACGAGGAGGAGGAAGGGGGGATGAGGCATGTGGGATGACAGAAAGGGACACGTGCATCATACGCTATGCGACTGAAGATGCAGTAAATGCTGACAAAGGTGCTCTCTTTGTCAAAGATGTTTGGAATTTGCCAACCCAAAAAAAATTCTGCTTTCATTTTTCCTTTTCAGGTTTTAAGTGTAGATTGATGAGAGAAAATCTGAGAGATTTTTTTTTAAATTTAGGAAAAGGTTACAAAAACAGGGAGTCACAGGGAGTGAACATGTATTAATTACACTGTATGTGATATGTAAAATGAATTGCAGCAACCCTGGAATCAGGCATATTGTCTGTGTTGTACCAGCAAACGCATTCATTATTTAGTCCACTCCTTATATCATTATATTGTATTCTGACATGCAGAGCGATGGCAGCAATGTCTGGGTAAGCTCCACTGGAGAGGCATCTTTGCTGGAGCTGTAATATGAAAAATTCAAGAGCAGGACTGTTTTTTTTTTGTTTTTTTTTTCCGTAAAGTTAAGGAAAGTGACGACCTCTTAAACTAAAGCCAGAACGGGAGCGTTCTCGATATAGATTTGGGCTCCAGCCACAGAACCCCCCCCCCCTCAAAAGCCCTTCCTTCCCTTCTTTCACAGGCCAGTAACCAGCCACCACTCCTTGTATGAAAGCAGCTGCTATCTGTTTCCCCACTCCGCTCCTCTTCATCCTCGACCCCATTCCCTTTGGGTGTAATAGCCTCCACTCCTCTGCACATGTAGCTTTCCTCCTCTACAGCTCGTTTATCAAGCCGAACGGGGGAACCTCGACTCCATGGGCGTCCCAGGAGAGGGGAGGCGATGAGAGGAGGGGGAGAGTTGTTGATGGCTAAAGGACGGCAGACCTCCTGTTCCAGTCACCACTGTTTCATCTGTATGAGGTCCGGGCTCAGAAATACTGCAGAAATATACGTCCGGCTAACATTTCTGTGATGATAACTGGTGATTCATTTTTTGCTTTCTGTCATGCTTCCAGGAGTAGCCCGTGTGAAAATTATTTGTGTACATGCACCATCATATGGAACCACTCCCGTTTCCGCCCCACCCAGCATCACCCCTGTACGAAACCCAGAGGTAATAAAAATGTCAGCAAGCTGCCAAAGCGGTCTGGAAAGAGATAAAAGACATAATCCTAATCACAATTTTGTCTCATGATGAGTTTCTTATCCATTTAGCCCTGTATTCCTTTTCTAGCCCTCTCCCTTTCTCTTTGATGTACTCATTCGTATTCCCCTTTTCTCCTGTCTGTCTCTGCTGTCTGTCAGTGTCAGACTCAGGGTCACAGCCAAAGGGAATGCTGTCCAGTTTTAGATGGAACTAACTCAATTATGAGGTCCAGCCTTTTTGTATTTCACTCTGTTGTTTGTATCACTCTTTAAATGTCCTTTCTGTGCCTTTTAACATTTATTGGACGGGTCCATTTCCATTTTTTTTCCATCCATTGTGAATTGTGAGTATGGAGGAAATTCATCAATCATTGTTAATTGTAATTTAAAAGCTAGCCCTTATTTTAGACCCTTATTTCCCCTCAATTCATCACTGCACCAGTCTTAAAAATAACTTCTCAAGAATCATCACATAAAGATGCACAACTTGATCCCTCTCATGATGTGATTACCCTTGGGTGGCATAGCCCTTGATAAGGAATGAGCTTCATGCCCCCAGTAATCTACGATTCGCCAAAAAAGACGATTAAATACTCCCCAAAGAAAGTCGAAATATTTTGGTGGGTGATGTATGTTCAGGCGGGAGATTGGATTCTCTTGGTAAAGACAAATGTGTGTCTGTACTGAGAGGATTAAAGCAGCCCACTCCGGCCTGTAAATACACAAATCCGCCGACTGATGGGTCGGAGGCATGAAACAAAAACATCGAGTGGATTGCGGTTTTATCTCCTCGCGACCTTTCCCACGCCGCTGGATGCGTATCTGCCGCTGCACAGGCCCTGTTTGACCTTCAACTTCACTCCCCGGCGCCCACTTCACGACTGATCTCACCTGAGATTAGAGAATTGAATCCGCTCCTCTTCCCATCATCCCTCGTTCTTGCGCGGAGGGACCTCAAACACCCGGAGATTAAAACGGGACGATTTCGTAACGCAACCCTTTCACCTGCATGCGTACGAGCGCGCACGTGCGGATGTTCATAATTGCATGTGATCCGGAGTGAGTGACTTGCGCTGCTCTTTGGACGCGACGCGCATGTGTTAATGTACCTCCGCTGCGCGCGTCTGTGTATTCGTGTGCGCAGGTGTGCCCTAGCAAATGTAATCCTCCAGAGAACCTTCCATGATGGGCTGATTTATTTGTGGAGTAGATTCATCTTCTGGCTGGCATATCTGCCTCTCTGCCAGGGGCGCTGTGGATTTGTTGGCCCTGGGCTGCGCCGACCAAATGAGCATGCATGCTGAGCGGCTGTGCGTAAGGCATTAAAGCCCTGCCTGTAATTGTGCACACATCGATACCCAGTGGCTCGGACTGGCCTGCCTCAACCCCTCTGACACGGGCCGGATTGAACCCAAGTCGTCAATACATGCTAAACAACGGAAGCGTAATCCAGCGAATGCATGCGCAGGGCGTCAAATCCCCAGAATCTTAAGAGTATTCGCAAATGATCGCAGATTGAAAGTTGCGGCGAGTCGCGTTTCTAATCAATGAGTGTAAGTGAGAATGCCTTTGTGTTTGTCACTTCCAGAGCCGCTGCGTGTTTGCGTGGGGGTTCTTCTCCTGGCACGTGTCGTGTGCTGTCAGAGCGTATTGTGTGTGAGTGATTACATGTCATCGCATGCCCCGAGCTCTTTTTACTCCCTAGTCATGCCTGTGCTGTTGCTTTTCTATCCCCAATCCCACTCTCTCTCTCTCTCTCACTCTCTCTCTCTCTCTCTCTCTCTCTCTAACCCCTGCCATCTTTTTGTCTTGTTTTCATCTCTGTTATTTTCTCGGGCTGTGTATCCTGCCAGAAAAAATGACACCAGGGTCTCGAGGTTGGTGGTTTCTTTGATCTGTTTATTATGCTAGCGTGGGCTTTTATTTTTAGAATCCTTAAAGCCATTTTCGACCCGAAAACAACCGCAGTAGGTCTTCATGAAACTCCTGCCAGACCAGGTTGCCGTTTCCATTTGTAAGACATACAACAGAAAGGTCCAGAGGTGGCGCTGATGATGATGGGTCTGCAATCTGCCTCCACGGTGCCGCTACCTGCGTGGGAAGATGACATTTTCCGCCAGCGCTTTATCTCCACTGCCTTCTCGGGATTTAGACAGGATGAGTGAGATGGACTGACAGATTTGATGAAGCTGGTTTGGATCTTGGTCAGAGGTGTATTCACATCTGCACCACAAAAACACACACACACACACACACACACACACACACACACACACACACACACAGCTTTGAGTTCCACATCAGTCATTAATATCGGCAGCTAATGGAAGCAGCTTGGTCATTGATTTTTAGCAGCGACCATCAAATTTCTTCCTATGATTGTTTTGACTGATGTTATCTCTGTGGTTTTGCTTTGTTCTTATTTTTTTATGTTGGAATCTATGAGAGTGAGATTTTTTTTTTAAACTTTGGCCAGAGCAAATGGCCAGGCTGAAGGACTCCACGCACACACACACACACACACACACACAGATTGTGTGTGCACACCAGAGTGTGTTATCCAAAGCTCTGGGTGCCATCTGGGTCAGGTCCTGCGCCAGGCCAAGGCTCCAGCGGCGCTGGGGGGAGCTGGCCACGTCGGTGTTCCTGACTGACGCCGCCTCTGGCGCGTTTCTGGGGGCAGCGATGGCTCGCGGTGGATCCAGCGCCAGTTAACGTCTTGGTGGGAGGTGGGACAACCATCGTGGAGACTCGGTGTCCACACTACAATGAATAAGATCGTCTTTGTTTTGGTCAGGCTCTTCGGTCCCCTCCGCGAGGAAGGGCGAATAGAACGCTGGAGTTTAACGCATCCATAGAAATGCTGAAGCCAAATATTACAAATGACATTCCCAGGAACCCAATAAAACAAAGGTCATATTGATGAAATAGTTATGTCTCGTTTATAATATCTATTAAAAAATCCTTTCATGTCAGCATCTCTTCACGATATAATGGAGCCTCTGGTGGGGCGAAGGATTTCTGATTGAAGGGTGAGGGGAGAGGTGTCTCTTCTATTTCGCCGACTGCGTTCCACACATCCCCTGCGGAGCTTTTATTGCTGGGTCATTGTAAGTCCCAGCACACACACCCACAACACTTCCAGACGACATTTAAGGACAGATGGAAGCCCCGCGGCAGAAGTTTGCTTGCATTCAGACGATGGACAGAGAACTTATTTTCATTCCCGCGCGTTAATTGGGGATGCCACTCGCATGAATCAAAGAGACCACACCTTGCCGGTTTATAATGGAATCGACCACACGAAGGAAATGCCAGGCCCAACTGGGGTGACACACAGAGGTGGGGGTTTCATGGATCATAAAGTACAGACTTTGCAGTACGTGCTTGTGTTTAGATCAGTAAGTTTGGAGGGCTGACAAGACTTTTTAAATGACAGGTTGGACCACAGCAATTGGGCTTTTGAATTGTTGACCTCTTTTTGTCTTTAATAACCAGTTTGAGCTGAATGTCTCTTGTATAATGATGGTAAATAAATGAAAGTTAATGCAGAATAATGGGAAATTGTAGTGTGGTATTAAATGCAGATATGTGGCTGTGTATTTAAGTTGGGAAGGTTTCAGAGCAGCTGGCCACGTTTATAGGACATTCTTCTTGCTGAATACATTGAATATGCTACAGGCTGTTTCCCTTCTAATGATTTCAAGCCCCAGTGGAGTTTTGCGCCCTCCTTATTTAGCTCCACGATATTCTAGAGGTTATCAAAGTGCAACACATGTACAGCATTAAGAGACCAGTGATCAGTGGTGTGCTTCAGTGAAGAACATAATCAGTCACTTCATGCTCAGCTGCTTCAGGCGGTGGAGGGAAAGCTTAGATAACCTCACATACAGGCCGTGAATAAACATCTCCAATAATCAATTTTTATATGTAAATATCCCAACTCACAGCTCTGCCCGGCTCCCCCCTTCCCCAGGATAAACACTTCTTGTTTATCTATAAATCTGTCTTCTACACTGTCCTGTAGGTTCCTCCCGCACACAGATTGACTTCCTCCTCTTCCATCCACAGGTCTGCTTCCCCACAACCTTCAGCTGTGTCAGTCCTCTTTATCAGCTCTATTTGCCCTTGCTGGGAGAAGGGGCATGTGTGTGTGTGTGTGTGTGTGTCTCAGTCGTAAGGCTCATTAATGCTTATCTGCGAGCGCATCTCAACATGAACCAAGGAGACCTCTCTCTCTCCCCCGTTTCTGCGCTCCATTAACTAACTTTCATTCTCCACCAGCTTCACTCTCTCCTGCCTGATTTGTGCATTGTTTTGACTCGCACTATTTTTAGCTGCGCCTTCATATGGCAAATGGCAGGAGCGCCAACCTCAGGAGGAACACCGAGGAGTAAGGGCACATGACTGATGTCGGCGACAGAGATTTGGGGTGAATAACTGCAGAAGTTAATCCTCGCTCCCGAGCCGTTGGATAGATGGCCACTTAGGGCTGGCTGTTGTGTTCTGTTTCATCTACGCTGCTAATCTGCAGGCAGCTCAAGTGGTTGATGAGACGTTTCGCCAGTTCCTCGGGCTGTACACAAACAACGCTGCGCATTCAGACGTCGCAATGTTCTCGAGCGCTCCAATCCCTTTTTGTTCGCATTGTGCGTGCCCGTGCGTTTGTGTAGCGCGTGTACGCGTGAATGTGTGCGGCGCTGCACCAGTGTGAGTCACGGGGTGGGAATTAGAGCCTGGGATGATCCCTTCTTCATTGAACAAACACTTCATTTTGACAGATCATTAACTAGACATTATCGTTCATTAGGCGCCTCGGCATTACTTATTCAACACCCCCAGGACCCACATGCACATGCACAAACACACACAGACACCCCCCCCCACCCCACCCAACCTAATCCATGGACTGATTTGAGCCTGGAGCAGCCCTGGACCAGTGATCAGTGGGCACTTTGCTTTTGGTTAGATTCAACAAATTGTGCATTAACATCAAATTTCTCTGGCTTCCGTTCTGAACATTCACTCCCCGGTGGTACCCGAGCGCGCTGGCCACACAACCACTTTACAGATGGTCGGAGTAATTAGATTGTCAATGGGTTTTACAAAGAGAGGAGCCGGCAGATTTGCAAACAGAATCCTGATTAAAAGAAGCACGGTGCTCTTAATACTCGCGATCAGAGAGCATTACATCATGCGCCGGTAATTCAGACGGCTGCTGCTGCAGATGGAGAGCGAGCAACAATGCTAAGTAATGCAGGTCTCCCCCGCAGTCGTGCTGGCAGTCGCTGTGGCAGCAGGAGAAGCAACCCCGCTGGCGACATTAATGGGACCACACAGTTCAGAGTGGAGGCCGGGGCACTTTCTGACCCGCCATGCTTAATCCATCTGTCTGCCCGGCGGATTGGCGTTCTTCCTGTTTACTCTCCTCATCGCATGCTGCATCCAGCCAGACTACTCTACCTCCCATCCATCTCCGAAGCAGCTCTCATCCCCTACCTGTGACTATAAAGAGCACCCCCCCAGCCCACCCCCCCCTGCCTGTCTCGCTCGAACACACCCCGGTGATCTATCAGACGGTGATTTTATGGGCTTTTCCCACGACCTGGTGGCGATTTACCCGGCCTCAGTGCGATTCCTTATTCTAAGCGTTTGTTTGATACAAGAGCGCTGCTTAGTGTGACAGCGTGGTGATGAAAAGCATGGATGCCTTATAGAAAGTTATGGCATTTGTTATGCTGAAGGATCAATGACACGTTGGGGGAAATGGAGCGATAATGAGATTGTTGTGAAAGGACATTGAACTTATATCAGATCGAGTAGAGTGATGTGAGGAGATGTTGAGATAAACGAGCCCAGACTCAAGGATAAAAGCTGAAAGATCTTTTCTTTCTGCGTACACATGCCTACACCGTGCAGTCGGACCTCCGTTGCCAAAAGTGTCTAATTTAACATTCTGCCCAAAACCTCTTATTGTAGCCCAGAAAGTCTGTTTGGATGCACAGTGCACAGTCATCTCCAACCTCATGCTGAGTGAGTCGACATGCTGTTGGATGCAGAACCGTTGATACCATACACCAAGTTCTGATCCGACCGTCTAGATTTATTAAAGTCTTGACTTGGTATTGGTTTCCAATTTTATTTTGTTTTCTGTTAACTTTCACCCTGTTTGCAGCAGACAGGGGAGGCACCCGGTGCTGTTATATTATATTACATTTGCTTCAAGTGTCAGAGATGCTCTTCATATCTCAGTCACAACAGGCTGCTGCTTGATTTACCTTGTCAGCTCCGTCCAGCCTGTCCGTCTCCTTTCTTCTCTTTTACTGGTGTTTCTCTTTAAATGACAGGCACGGCTGCGCTTGAATCCCAGTAGATCAGCACTTTCTGAAACACTCCCCGAACACACAAAAGAGAGAGACTTTGAGTTTAGGCTCAACACCTTATGGTTATGGATGGGCCGTAAAGAGACTTTACAACCTGGCACAAAATTCACTTGTTTTTTTTGGGGTTTTTTTCCCACCCTCAGACTGCACTTGAAGGATGCATGTGGCAAATAACAGATGGAAGATTTGTAATCGACACCAGTTGCTTGTTGATTAAGCGTCAGGGAGGGCACCTCTGGATAATATTCATCAATCTAGACCTGGGTGTGTGTGTGTGTCTGTGTGTGAGTGTGTGTGTTTGTTTGCATTTGCAGTGGTGCCCTGCTGCTGTCTGGACACAGAGGACAAACTGTGCAAGGGTACCGGGCAGGAATAAAAAGTTAGACAAATACACACAGCAGATTGAGGCTTAGGAAACGGTGCCTTTTAAACTCAAGCAATTCACACAGCTCTTCTCTCACGCCTGATTTTCCATCATTTTCCATCAGTAAAGCGGAACCTGCAAGCAGAACCACGCTGTCAGAAAGTGGGCGCTCGGCTGGGCTGTCGCGTGTGAATGTTACGCTCTGAGAGGGCGTTGTCCCTCAGGCAAGAGGTGACGTCGGTAGCAGCAGCCCGGCTGACACCTGCCAAGAGCTATCCCGAGTTTTAAACGCTCCATGAGAAGGGAAGAGTACCCGAGAGGTGGGAGGGTGGAGGGGTTGATGTCGTACCTCTCTCCCCGTGAGAGAGCTAAATAAAAACAGTTGGGCTGTCAAAGAATGATGCGAAACAAAGGGAGAGCTGATCAGGAGATGCATCCCGAAGGTCACGCACTCGCTCTGTCCCGATCCTGTCTGCTGCTCAGAACACAGACCTTTCTAAGATGGGGAGTGCAAACAGGAAAAAGGAATGATCTGAGTGAGATAGGGGAGGGAGGACGGGCAGTCAGTTTGGATTAGGTTAACTGCTTTGATGGTATGTTCAGATGGCGATGTGGGGAGGGGAGGGCGCAGAGGAAATGTGATTCTTTCAGAATTCCGCCTGGTTGAGTCAGTGTGTGGATTCCTGGAGGTACTGAGACCGGGAGGACGCGGCTCTTTGGTGCAGTTCGATCGCTCACCATCAACCCAATATTCGCCAACTGCAGTTTATTTCCAAACCAGTTGAACTGGGGAAAGCGGTCTTTAAAACTGACATTCGAAGGCTGATTGTTCGGGATTTACGTGCGTGCGTGCGTGCGCGTGTGCACGCGAGGCATCGGACATCATCAATCATTCCTTTGGCAGTATTGGCTGTCAGGACGACAGCTGATCGTTGGAGGTCGTGCTCCCTGGTGAATAATGAAAAGAAAGTGCCATTCAGATGTTTGAAGTGTGTTTTAATGCTGCTTAACGAGGACGGTTTCCTTCCTGCCTTCTGCTTTCGGAAGCTTGAGCCTTTTGAAATACCACCGGTGACAGGTTCTTCATAGTTAATCCTACTTATTCTGTCTGTTTTGATTTTTTTTTTTTTTTTCTTCGCTGAGGAGCCGAATTGTGCTGCCAGTGAGTCCTCACTCCGCCATGACAACACAGAAATGGTTATAAATATATCCAACAGTGAAGGAGAAAAATGAATCAAATCATTCTGCATTGTTATTTTGATGCAGCCTTGTACCTCTGTCTCCCTCTCTCTCCCTCACACACACACACACACACACACACACATTGACACACACACACACACACGAGTGTTTTTAGGATTATGGAAATGTCAGTGTCCTCTGTTTCTGTTGTTGCCACAGATTTAGATGTGGGACTAACCTCGGCTTCGCCCTGAGAGCAAGATGATGTGTGTCAACAGTTTGATGATGAGGGCTCTCTTTCATTTTTCTTTTCATCTTGCAGCAGCAGACACCAGCAGTCTCACCTGCATGTTCAAGTGTCTTTAGAGCCTCAGAGTGTAAATAATCCAGTTACAGTGGGTAACTGGGATTAAATGAGTTCCCGTTCTTGTCTCATGCAGACTGATGAGTTGTTTTATTTTGCGTTGCTGTCGTCGGAGGACACTCCCAAGATCTGAATCGGATACAATGCCCGATCACCGAAATACATCTATCCCAGAATAGTAAAGAGTTTGTCCTTTTACATGGGTGCACACCTAAAACTAAATGCTGCTATGCTGCACGTGGACAAATTCAGGAGTATTTTTCGGCCAAAAGTGGAGGGAGCTTGAGCGCTAATTCTCTGAGACGATGCGTTGGGATGCAACTGTAATCCCCACAGACATAAATTGCCAGGATTAGTTTCAAGAGTAATTGGATGTCATGTTGTTGAGCTACTCGACCTTGCATCTCCACGCTGGTGGGTGACTGCTTTTTTTTTTCAGCCACAAAACGTGTTGATGCCACCGTCACACACAGCCTCTCAACCAAAGACTCTCCATTTTCTGAGGCCGGCCTGGCTAATTCTTTATTTTGGCTTTGATTCTCTAACTAACCATGAATTGATCTCCACACTTAGCCCATCCCTCTTTCTTGTGCACTCCTCCTCACTTTCATTTAGAATCCACCTCTACTTGTCTCCTTTCATTTACCACACACAGAAATCCAATCAGCAGCCAATCGTGCGTATCTGTGAAATATTTTGTTGGTATTAGATGACAGAAAAAGTAGGCTTTTGGATTATTATGGGCCTCACAGTTTTTCCCCCAGTCATACTGCTTATAAATGACCTGCAGAGGGTACGGGTATAAGTAACTCAGCCCTTCTCAAAAGGAAAGCATTGGCTTTTGGCCATTCTACACTGAAAATGTAAATGATCTCAAATAAATCAACCATGCAGGCATTTATATGGTAATGAGAAAAGTAGCCAGAGAACTCTGTATCAGGATGTGGTCATCCATCTGCTGCTTTTAAAATTTCATCAAACAAGCAAAGCTGTGCAGCATACAGGATGTTAAAGCTGTGGGATGACTAACAAGTCCTCAAAACAGATTTGGTCTAGAGCTGGACTATATTACTACATTAAAGACGTCCATTTCTGACCCCTCATCCCTGTCAAACTTTCAAGTTTCACATATTAAAATGGTTGCTTGGATGCTCCCTATTAATTTAAGTGAATGACTTTCACTTTTTCTTCCTGATCCTTATCCATTTGATCAAGCCTGCAAAGGAAAAGTTTAGCAACCTCTTTAACAACCCGGACAGCCCAGAACCCCCTCATCAATAATGGCCTCTGAAATTACAAAACCCTTGACTATCACATCGCCCCTAGCTCCAAGTTGAGGGAAGCAGAACACGCTGCAGCTGAATGGAGAAAGAGCCGGCCCACAACCAAGGTCAGATGAGCAACAACGTGTAATGTCAGTGTCATCATGTCCGTAGTGTCACGGTGCACGGAGAAATGTAGCAAATGCAGTATAACGATGAAAACACATTTCATCTTGTTAATAACTTGTCTGAAGTGCTCCTAGTTTTGCTTGAATTGGAGATTTTATGCCAATTTTAGATGACTGACTGGTAATTTGAAATGACAGACGGGAGACTTAAAACAGCTATTTCTGAAAACAAGGTCCACTGGATCAAACATGACAAGCAGATAAAGCAGATCAGGATGGATGACCGAGCAGGAGGGTGAAGGAGGAGAGAAGGTGTCAGCCCACATGCTCGCAGTAGCTGACATATTCCCTTTTCAGGGGTGCAAGGGGCATGAGATTTTAAATGAAATTTCCCCACAGCAGAAGAATGAATACCAGCACTCGAGCCTGAAATGGACGAGTTAAGAGATGGACCGACGTATGGGCAGTGTTACCCCTGATATACAAACTTGGCGTGTAGCGCGGCATCAAACACAAATTGCCTGACAAAATTGTGGCCAAATGCGGAGCGCAAGCAGCAGCTAGACAATGTGAGAGGAGGGAGGGGGGGTTCCTGCGTGTGTATTTATAGATAAGATATAGTCAGAACCTCTGCCTGGCAGCAGCAGCGTGCTCCTGATGATGTTGTACTCATCTCGAGAACATTAGGAGGAGGACAGACAGGAAATGGGTGGTGTTCTGCATGAATGGAGGCAGATTATACAGCAAACTTTGTGTTGTCTCCTGTGAATGTTGATGAAGGCAGGAGGTTCAGCTGTGAGTCGTGCATGAAGATGAACGAATTGTTTCAAAAGGGAACATTTCGGACTCGGATTACCAGCGGTGTTTGTCAGTAAAAAAAAAAAAAAAAAGGAAAAAAAACCTTTACAAACCGGATTGAATTATTAAGATTCTGTCTCTGTCCTTTGCGCGCACGCATGTGTACGTAGGTGTGCGCGGGCACACGCGCGCAGCAGCCCGTGCGAGAGAGTGCCGAGCAGAAGCGCGCATGGCTCACTCGGCTCCTCGATCCTGAGGGCGCACACACACACACACACACACACACAAAATACAAGAGGGAGGAAATTTCAGAGCGCAGTACATGGCGTGTTTTTTGACTGTTCACACGCCAACTATGATTTAGCCACAGTCTCGTCAGTGTTCTTCGTGAGGGACGACGGCAAAAGCACTCTTTTCATTTGAACTGAGGATCGCCAAACAGTTCGACATTCCGGCGCACACGGGGAAAATGAAGGCGAAAAACCGTGACCAAAGCTTGTCTGACTCCAGAGAGCTGGACGGATCTTATGATCAGCTTACAGGTAGGTGAAAACGGCCGGTGGATGTTCTGATTGCCGGCAAAACAAAGAAAGATTCAATATGCCCGGTGAACAACCTGGAACTTTGAAATATCGCAACCTGTTTTCCATCACCTAAAGTGTGGTGCCTCAAGTTCATCTGGATTTTATCCTCGATTATAACTTAAGTTTGAGATTTTTTTTTCTTCCAAGAGGGTTTAAGATATAAAGAAATAAAAAGGAGCAGACACCTGCATGTTGAATCTTTTGTCGGTGTTGTGCATGTCCGTGTTGTGTAACGCCGTGCGTAATTTTGGTGAATGCTCGGCTTTGGGAGACCACACTGTCGCGGATTCGCTGTTATGGAAGGCAAAGAAAACACCTGTTTGTCCGGTTGGAGGCTGGTATTTGTGGATCAGACATGTTTTGCATCGCTGTGGTTCAGGAAGGGGGCTGATCCCTGCGTGTGTTTCAGTTTATGGAGATGCGCTTGATTATTTCCATAAAAGTATCACCCCTCCAGTGGTGTTTTCTCTTCTGTGGGAGCCAACCGCCTCAACTTAATGGATGGCTTTTGGCAAAAATGAACCAAGCAATCGACCATGTCAATCTTTGGCATTACTTGATATTAATTTATTATATTTTCCCAAGAAAGTCTGGATGTGCTGTTCCTCCTGGGTGTGTGCAGCTATTACGGTGTGGAATTTAATCCTGCGGTGATGTTTGATGGCGTTTTATAGTGTGTGAAAGGATATTTTAATTAAAGTTGTAAAAGTTGCAGCAGAGTTGTATTCCATCTTCCTGCCTCACATTCGCTTCAGCAGCAAATGCAGTTCCCTGCCCACCGACATTGCTGTGATTTTCTCTTCAGCATGTGCAGATTAAAGTGAGATTTACAGTGTCCGATTTATGAAACCTTAAAATGGAACCCGCTTAAGCCCCATTTGTCTGATAAATGCCAGATGCCTAGATAAAAAAATTTGTTGTTTTATGCTTGAACACATCTCGGGCCTGCAGAGGGCAACTCGGGGTGTTGGAACAGCTGTGTGCTCAGAGTTCAAACAGTCATAATCTCATTCACAACACAGGCCTGCACCACAGGCTGAAGAGCTGCATCTGTTACAAGTTCAAGATTAAGAAGAGATTGTCTCAGTGAAGTCAGATCAATGTGCTTTTTTGTCCCACTTGCAGCATACACACAGGACTAGTGAAGCGTGTGCTCGTGTGTGAGTCAAGAAACCGTGTTTCTGCAGTCCAATACCGCGTTTACAAGGATCGAGCAGGCTTTTACACCCTCAGCACAGGTGTGTTATCATGCTAAGCTCCTCACAGACACACACACACCTCAGCTCCAGGAGATTGTTGCTTCTTAAGCCATGGCATCTGTTTAGACCAGCGTGCTGAAATGCTCCCCTGTGTCTGACCGTCCTCCAGAAGTCATATTGCATTTTTAATAGTTCAGCAAGAGGGAGAGGGGAGGGGGGGGTCATTCAGTGTGGCGGAGCAATTTACTCCTGGCATACTTTTAATGACTTTTTCAAAGCAGCGGATTGTGTGGTTAATTCATCTTTGTAGATGCCTTCAATGCTGAAGCATTCCTTGCCGGGTTATTAAGACCGGCTGCCTCTCGAGGCAGCGAGTTGAAGATGTGCTGCACTTGAAGTTGTGGTAGAGGTATCCCTGCTCTTTTGTTTATGACATTTTTCATCTCCTGGAAGTGCCTGGCCATAAAATGGCTGTGTGTGTGTGTGTGTGTGTGTGTGTGTGTGTGTGTGTGTGTCTGTGTAGTGTGTAGTAACAGGGAACAGCCGACAGAGTTTCTGCATAATTCCTAGGACAATGAAAAAAAGTACAATGCCATGGTGTGATGTAAGGGCATGACTTGGGAAAATGTATTCTTAAGTGGGTTTTGGTGGTGGAAGGACAGCTACAGGTGAGTCATTCTTCTTACTTAAAAGAATAAGACAGCGTGTGTACAGTGCGTGTGTGTGCGTGTGTGTGTGTGTGTGTGTGTGTGTGTTAGCTGACCTGCGTTGCTTGAGTGTACCAGTGTGGGTGGTCTCCAGTGAAATAACCCTCTAGAAATATCTCCCTGTTAGCTGGCTACACAGTACTGAAGCGTGTGTGTGTGTGTGTGTGTGTGTGTGTGTGTGTGTGTGTGTACGTGTGTGTGTGTGTATGTGTGCGTGTGTGTCAGCAGGGTGGCCTGGTATTCCCCATTGTGTATAAGAGCACTAACTGAGAGATGAGAGGTAATTATAGAAGTGTGGTGCACTAATCTACTCTTCCACCTCAGAAAACACACTCGTATTCAAGGGGAATCGTACAGTAATCGCAACTCTCTCTCCCTCTCTGACATCCACATTTTCTTTCTGCAGCTTTCGCTTCAACATTTTATCTTCTCTCCTGTTCAACGTCCAAAATATTATCTAATGACTGAGTCATAAGTGCATGGCCGGGCTCCAATCATCTCTGCCTCATATACATAGTGTGTCTGACTTTATACAAAGAGGCCCAGGGTGTATGTCTCTGCACACAGGGTTCATAGTTACTGAGTTTTTATATGATTAGTAGAAGAGTTGACCGAGCTGCAGCTACTCTTCCTGGGGCCTGGTGCAAATTAAAATAATATTCTCAAGCTGTCACATTTAGTCCTCTGGTCTTGAAGCTGATTTGTATCCAAATCACGATGGCGACTTGCAGAGTGGAAGTAAATGAACTTTAATATGAACTCTTGCTCTTTTTTTTTTTTTTTTTTTTTCTTTTACTGTGTTTCATGGGTCATTTTAAATTACGAAGCTGCGCATGGATCATGTTTTAAATCTCTGTGTGTATGTGACACGCGAGTGAGCGGGGAGCTGCAGCAGTCAGTCCCGGTCAAGTGTGGGTTCATGGAGCGGCCCGTCTAGATCTCAGCCCTCAGTCACGTTTCTGCCTTTAAATGAGAGCCATCTGGCACGATCACCGGAGAGCCCGAGACGTTTTGGCCTCGGTTTTGCCGTCCATCTTTATCTGCACTCTATGTTACAAACACAGGAACAGACCCAGACGGGCAAATAAGCTCTTATTGCTGTTGAAGTGATTGAATCTGCAGGCTGTCCAGACCTCCAAGGTTACTTCTTCAGGTGCCATTTTTTTTATTCTTTCCAATACCCTAAAGTGGATAGACAGCTATTCCTTCCATGGCCATTCCAGCAGTGTGTTATTTTTAGCGCTGCTGTTGAAACGACCGCTTTTCACGAGGCCACAAAGTAGCAGCAACAAAAAAAGTCTAGTGTTTTTTTTTTTTTTGTTACCTAAATCCAAAATTCATTCCGTTGACAGCCTTCTGTTCAGGCTAAACCAAAGCGCTGATGTTGAGGTCCTGTTTTGGTTGGTCCGGCGACCGTGTGTCACGGAAGCCGACTTCCTGAGTGACAGGAACTCCTGTAGTGACAATAATTTACAGTCACTCCAACAAACCCGACTCCAGGAATCAGATTGCGTCCATAATTGAGTCTGTCAGAGGGAGTTTAGCCTGGAGTCACCTTCACGGCATGACGGCTTTCACTGTAGATACAAGTGTGATGGCCACTGGCACTAATTAAAAGTGGTGATTTAATGTTATCTGATTTGCTGGGACATGTGTGACATGTGCGGGCTCATCGGGATCCTGGACTCTGGTTCCTCCTCCAAGTGCCAAAAACGCTGATGTAAAGCGGAACATGGAAAGCTTGCAGGGATTTACTCTGGCTTATCTGTCAAATTGGTTACATCACTGAGGAAAAAAAAATCCTGGTAATGAAACATCATTTCGGTTGTCTATGCTGGAATAAAACTCCCATATCTGTCCCCTCTCTCTTTACGACTGAGAACTATGAAACCAAAGTCGATCCTAATGAGTTCTAATCGTTGACTGAATCTACGGAAGGCCAGCCGATCGTTAACTCACCTCTTCGCAGCCCACCTCCCCCGCTTCCACCCCCCCCTCCCTTTTTCTGTGAACTGAAAGCCTGCCGGGGATTTGGAGAGAAGAACGGGGGAGAAAGCCAGAGGAGATGGGAAGAAGTGCAGAGTTTGGCAGCGGGGGGGGGGCTATTTTCCCAGAGTTAATGAGCAGCACTGAGGAGGAATCGAAAGGGGTTTGATCGCGTGTCTCATGGCTTTTTCTGTTTCTCAACATGAAGCTGTGTCCTCGTACAATATCACCCAGCAACTGGTTGATTGACAGGTGTCACTCACTGTGTCCCTCCGTCACTCATATCTGTCCATTTGTTCAGCCATTATCGGTTAAATTGATCAAATCTGGCAGGGACAGTCCAGGAAACTATATTTTCTTGGACACAACTGCATTTCTCTGTTTGGTGTCATTTAATCAATCAATTCATATATAGGGAGATTATATGGGGGGGGGTTGAAGGATGCCTCAAGGTCATTGTATTATTTATTTATTTATTTTACAGGAATAATGAGACTATGTCACATATTGCATGTGGCAGGTTGTTGTTCATGAGGCTGAATATCTACTTGGACATCATTGGAGATTGAAGTTAACACATATGCCTTCACTGCCCGACGTAAGTCGTCAGGCCCCTCTTCTGCATCCACCATCCCTTCGGAAGTACAACACCTACAGTCAGGTCGAAACACGTCACTTGCGTGGCCCAGAAACTGAGAACCAAACAACTGTCCTTGATTTGTTTCATTTTAAGGTGTCAGGATGATTCAACGGCAGCTCAATGGACAGAATTCTTAAGGTCGTTGCCTAAGAGATGATTTATTCCTTTGGTCAGTTCGGTCAAACTCTTGGTTTTCACACTTTTTTTTTTTACTCATATCTTGGTTCTCCATCTGGATGATAACGCCTACACAAGATACATAACCTCAGCGTTCAACAGAATATCAAAACTTTCCAGGTGAACCAATTTTAACTGTCCAACATGGTACTGGAAGACGGAAACGGCTGTGTCACTGATGGCTCGGCAGGATAAAGGACAAAAAAAAAAAAAAGAAAAAAAAAAACCTGCCTGGCGCTTCCCTGGAATATTTAGGGAGTCCAGTTTCCAAGTTCCAGGGCTGTCAGCGTTCTGCTGTCAGGCGGCAGACGAGCTGTCGGAGGGGACATTTTCTGACCGCTCAGTCTTTATCATTCCCAGGAGAGGTGCTGAGGTCAGCCAAATTTTTAACCACGTAAACCCCACACACATGCAGGGGTACAAGGTAGAAGGACCCGAGGGACCAATTTCATCTTCATTACGGTTCAAGATAGGCCGGGCGCTGCCGTGTCAGAGGGTTTTCAGAAACGCTGAGGCGAGAACTTTATTTATTTATTTATTTTTTTAGGGCTGACAACGTGACCGCGGCCCGGCTCTGCCGTTGAATCCGTGCTCCCTGCCAGGCAGCCGTGCTTAAATC
This sequence comes from Lagocephalus sceleratus, assembly GCA_911728415.1. Taxonomy (NCBI): domain Eukaryota; kingdom Metazoa; phylum Chordata; class Actinopteri; order Tetraodontiformes; family Tetraodontidae; genus Lagocephalus; species Lagocephalus sceleratus. Next base: position 5,013,486 of record CAJVRN010000040.1, read on the forward strand.
CAACATCGTATTTGTGCACTCCGACTGCTATAATCACCTCTGCTGCGCATTTCTGGTTGGCTGTTTTAAAACCCCCCCCCCCCCCCTTCCCCAGCTTTTGCTTTTTCCATCCGGCAACCGGTAAACCGATTACTCACGCCGCAAACCGACATGTGCGTCTCCCCAGACGGAGTGGCCTCGCACCAGAAACAGTACAGTCTACTAATCAGCACGAGCGCGCGCGCGCACGTGCACGCCGGGGCTGACTGATTGGTGGTGTGTCAGCCATGACAGCGCCGTGATTGGGGACCCTGATCAGCGCACTACCCTTCACAGGTGAACCCCCGAAACCGAAGCCGTTGTTGGTGTAGAGGAGGAGTGTTAGATGGTGCCTGTTATATACTGTCATTTACGAGACGGCGACTTCCAAATGAAGAATTATTGCACAGCGCAAATGGGTCGGCGCAGCTCCATAGCCCGGAGGTCCTGGGTTTGATTCCAGGTATTACACATCCGTGTATTTAGCACCTTATTTCAGGACATTTTTAGGTTGTACGTGTATAATATGCCTTAAAAGTTCTGGAAAATGTTTCAAGGTTGCTCATTTTGTCTCCAGATTTTTTTTTTCACACCCATGGGATGATGAGATGCAGCCGACTCGCGCTCGAGCTCAGCCACAGAAGGCCATTAAGAGAGGTAACGAATATTAATGATGCCCGTGGAAAATTCATGAGCTGCGTTATGGCCTGTTGTTGGCGACCTGTGAGGGAGGCCCGTCTAGATTTTGCCGTCGGAGGAAGAGCGATGGACGCGCTGGGGATTAATGGACACTCTGGACATCGAACCCGCTAAAGTCTCGACAACGTGCCAAACTTCTGTCTTTGATTTGATCAAAGCGACCGGCCCGGATTGAACCCGCCGCCGGTCGGATTTGTCGAGATCTATTGTCGCGCTCGCTGCGTCAAAGTTGCGTTTCCCAGGTCGCCTTATTTTAGTTTAGAGGTCGGGAGATTTTGCAAGCCACAGAGAAAACGTCGGCTCTTTTTCAGTGTGTGTGTGTGTGTGTGAGAACTGGTGTGTGTGTGTGTGTGTGTGTGTTTGCGAGTGCTGTACTGCCTCATTGTAATTCCTGACCGGATCTTGACATTAGGCTGCCATTGGAGTTTGACAGGAAAGAGGCAGAGGGCCATTGCAGAGTCTTCACTTTTGGCCCTCATTAATCTCTCCCTGCAAACTTTTTCGCCTCCACATGCTGCGCCGTGGTTTTATGAATGAGACATTTACATCCGAGGGGCTGTTTCATCGAGGTTTTTCTCCATAAAAGTATACGCATGCATGATATATGTGACATCCTCTGACGCCATCTCTCTCCCCCCAGCGTACTCTTCAAACCAGTACACCAAATAAACCTTGAGTAAATGATTGCAGCATCAGCTTGCAGAGCTCTGGAGGATCCAGCCATCAGTCAGTCGAAACAAAACGCAGCCCCCCCCCACACACACACACACACACACAAACCCAACCCGGCTGATCTGTTGACTCTGAACTATAATACCACAGCTGCTCTCTGTCAGCGCCTGCACGCAGCGAGAAAAGAAGCTCTGTCACCACTCGCCCGCCTCTTAGTCGGGCTTTACGTCCGCCCTGCTGGGAAGTATTCACAACACCTTTATCATTTCTTCCTTTGAACCGCCGCATCGAGGCTGTCGCATGTGAATATGTCCCCCCACGGGCAACCTTTCAGTGTGGATTTGTCTTTAAAAAAAAAAAAAAGAAAAAAAAAAAAGAAAAACGTCCGCCCCGTCACAGTACGATGGCGAGTCACGCAAGAGCTACAGCTGTTGTGACACAAACGTGACGGTGATGAGCCCTTCGTTTGAAATCTAAGATTAATGTCAGAGGTTTTTTTTACTCACTCGGTCCCCTGACTTCAGTCCTTGGAGGAATATTTTGCATAAAATCTTGATGGGATGCCAGCAAGAGTTAAAAATAACCTCAATGAGTGTTGCCTCATAAGTAACTGCATCTGTGGCAAAGTGTGTGTGTGTGTGTGTGTGTGTGTGGGGGGGGGGGCAGGTGTTTGCACTGCAGCACACAGGTGTACCTTTTCCATCCTCACCTCTTAAATGATGCTCTGCTTTCCCCTGTACGGCCCCCTCTAAGTGCTGCTCCTCACTTATTTTGGAGTTTGGAACAAAGTTTAAAAATAGAACGGATCCACGGGGAATGCGTGTCGCCGCGCTAATAAGTAGAAGCTCCGCTTCTTTTAACTCTTACATAATGCGCACATTTACCCGCACGGAAACGGCGCGCAGCGGCTGAGCCGTTCAGCAAGAAGTGCGGACACATGGAGAAACGGCCACTGTTACTGGAGGAGCGAGGGAGGACCCTCTGTCTCTCGTGTCAACCTAGAAGGAAATCATCCTTTTATCACCTTCTCCTGAATTTGAAAGTAGCGTTGTGGGAGCAAAGCCTTACCGGTAATCCCCCCCCCCCACCTTATCTGTTCTGCTCCTCACCTTCTTTACCAACCCTATTGGTAACAACGAGAAGACAGCTGGCGTGTTGGAGGTTTCCACTACACTTGCTCAAGCGGGAATACTTATCATATTGTGTTACGGGTGAAGTGCTGAACTTCAGCGTACTCGGTTGTAGCCTACACACTAGCGCAAGTGGTTCTGGCTCTCCGCGGTTCCATCCTGCACACTTCCTAATGCTCTTTTTGTCAACCTGACTCATGTAATGGATGCAAATCCTTCGTTTTCACCACCGCGGAGATGAAGTGCTGTGAAATTTCTGCGAAATTCAGATGCTCTCTATCCGCTGTGTTCCCTTTCAACATCTCGAGCTGTTTGTCTTAGGACGCACCTCTCGGTAGGCTGCACAATGGCGCGCATCTTCACATCGAGTCCTTCTTTGTGTGAGTCTCGCCCGGTTCGAGAGACTCGGCAAAAACGGATTTTCCTTCGCTTGCGTCTCTGGCCTGGGTGGAGGCTGACATTTTGAGTGCGCAGCTTTAAAAAAGTTATGGGGAAATGAGGCTCGATGATGACTCAATAGGTTTCCAAACACACACACACACACACACACACACAGGTCCAGTGCAGGTTTGATAAAAGTCTGACATTTTCCCACCTCTTCCTCTCCTCCTCATACTTTTTCTCCTCCACTGCTCCCATTCAGCTGCATTCTGGTCGGAGAGCCGGTTGGTCTTATCTTGTTCAGCCAGCTGGGTTTGGGATTGGTGATCTTGGAGGGAGGGGGGTGGGGGGGGAGTGTTTCTGCCCCTCTGCTCTCCCCATGCTAAAATAGAGGAGGGAAGGGGGAGGATGATGATTTGGCACGCTTCACGCAAACCCGTCAACAAATACGGCACACACGGGGGGGAGCACAAAGGCAGACAAACACGGACGCGTGTGCACACACTTCCGAATTTTCGCGGCTGCGAGCGGGAGAGGGGAAGGGGCATTTATTATAAATGTTGTTGGCTTTCCCTCCATCCAGCTGTCGTTAGGTGTTTATTTTGCTGGAGATTCTGATGCCACCTGTCTGTGGCTCTTAATGACTACAGCCGCTCCCCGCTCCCTCATTTTCCCCACTCACTTAAACAGCGTAATGATCCACCTGTACAGCGGGCTTGCCCGTCCGCGCCCGCGTGCACCCGGGCCAATTATCTTTAGTTACCTTCCTCCGAACAGCTGCTTCCTAAAGAGGGAGTTCTAGCAGATGCCGGGATCTTAAATCATGATTCACGGAGGTGACTCCAGCAAAGGATTCTCGTTTTATTATATTTGAGTGGAACTTCCCGAGTTTTTCTTTTATTAAAAAAATGATAATGATTTATCATTTGAATCAGATTTTGTCTCACCTCCCTGGCTGCTCACGTAAATTACAGCTATTACCACGCACCACAGAAGTTGAGATTCAAAGAACCCAAACACGATCATGGATTCTTTAAGCATTTCTCCCCCCTTTTATTGGAAAAGTAAGAAAAAAACCCTCTAAGTCTGACTCTTTGACTCGGCGTGAGCTTGTTGAGCAGCATCGTGACTCACAGGACTGTGTTCAAACACAAAAGGCACCAAAAAAGGCCCTCTCTCAAAGCAACGTTATCTCACTTTCTGGTGCAGTGTTTGTTGGTTTTAAGAGGATTTCTGCTCAGTAAGCTGCGTCTGAGGTTGGTGAGAGGGAACGGGACACTAAATTCGGGTTTTGGGCTAGCGGTCGACCCAACACGCCAGACAAAACTGTCAGTCAGCGTGGCCAGTGGATCTCTTCTCGTCCACATTTGACTGTGTTCAGCATCAGAGGACAGAATGCCTTAAAAAAAAAAGAAAAGAAGATAGATCAAACTTTTTTGCCTGGAGTGGAGGTTGTAATTGGATTGTCACTCAAAATCCTACCTGGAGCTGCCTAATTATCCCTGAACAAACTGCAGCCACTTTCTCATTACTGCGTTCCTACCAATGAGATCTAAAGTGCGTATAGTTGATAATAATGCCTTTTGTTGTTGCTCTCTTCATCCCTTTCAGACTATCCAAACAGCAGAGGCAGCAACTCCTCTTGGCTCCATACTCATAATAAATAAAGCGGATTTGTTCCCCGCCTCTCAGCGCTGATATGGTCAAGGACTCTCGTCAGTTTGTTGAAACTGGACTGAATTTCCTCAGTAAAGACACTCGGTCCGTATGATCTTGTGTCAAAATAGGCGGTGCAGTTGGAAAGATCGGGAGAAGCCTGAAATGCCTGCAATGAATTTCAAGGTAACCTTCTTCCATCTCTTCTTATTCTTAGCAGGAGCGGTCTCCAGCATTCTGCGGTAAAGAGATTCTGTGAGTTGATGGGGAAAGTCGGCCGACAGTGCTGCGGTCCAGATGGAAACCGGGCAGCATCCTCGTCTGCCCGACACCAATCCCTACGGTGACGCCCAACGTCTCTTATGACCAACGGCTCTTATCCAGGGGGACAGAGATTGGTTATTCTGGGCTGCTGATCAGAGATCCGATTATATTTCCCTTAAATATACGGCTGCTATATATCAACATGTGAAGCCTGTGAGCTGTGTGTGCAGATATCCCAGCTATTTTTAGTTCCTAGATGACATTGTACATGCAATTCCTTCTTTCAGCCTGATTAATGGCTTGATAACATATTAGATTAGGACAGTATTAGCACTCTCTCTCTATCACACACACACACCCTTGTGTGTATTTACCGTATGCCCTCTCTGTGCCTTTCGCCGTGGCTTAATGTGTCGTGGTGTTTGCTCAGATAGAGGTCATCTCAACAATTAACCTTGTGAGACGAGTGGAAGCAAACAGAGGGACCGACGCTGCATGCTTGCAGCCAGACGGCCAGAGCCTAAACAAACAGGCATTTATACCTATAGGCCTGGCACGTGCGCACACACACACACGCCCTTTGATTTCAGTAGGCTGATGGCTCGGAGGGTTAAGGTGTGTGATCGTTCCATCATCTCGTCTTTGGCGATTTCAACGGGAGCAGCGGCAGGCTCAGTCTGATGGAGAGCCAACGAAATAAAGGATCTGTACCACCACAGAGCTCTTGAAAGCACAACACAGCTACACACACAGCTACACACACACACGCGCACGCACACACACACACACACACACACACACACACACACAAAATGGCCTTTGTGTTCAAATGTCACAGTGAAGCTACTGGTTTCTTCCACAAATGCTCTCTGCGTATCCAGTGTATCAATGGAAAAAACAAAACAAAACAAAACCCCAAAAACAAAAACATGTCTCTTTGACATTTTTTATTGCAGCTTAATCTTTTTAACACAAACGTCTAAAGCTGTTGTGCTTAACATTGTTAAGACGGTAACCGTGACGAGCAGAACCGGAGGCGAGCCTGTAGGAATTGATCGTCTGCTGCGCTGCAGCTATCAAGTGTCAGAGTTATTCCCTGAGAGAGGATGATTGGTGGTGCTCGCTGTCAGAAGACTGACATTTATTCCCTCTGCAGCGGAGCCTCCCTCTCCTCCCTCGGCGCCTCTTCCCTGTCGTTTCCACTTACTCACATCGCTCGGCTCGTAGGTCCAGTTTGTGGGTTCTGTTTTTCGCGGGTGTGCGATACGAGTGGATCGGCCGATCAGATGGATCATGGGATTGAAATGGTGCAAAGACTGGTGGAGCAACCCAATCCTGTAATGCGCGCGGGTGCGTCCGCGTTGTTCTTTTCCCGCCAGCTCCTGTCCCGCCGCTCTGCGCAGGAATCTGCAAGGGCGTATTTCCTAATCCTTCTCATTATGCCTCATTATACCAAGCTGCTAGGAACAAAAGCAACCAAGCGTCTGGCAAATTGCTCGTGTCAGCCACGGCATCAATCAGCTGCAGAGCTCTTTTTGATACCACAGATTTACTCCTTCAATGGAACCGTTTCGACGCTCTTTCTCTTTCGACCCACCGACGGAGGAGAGGTATCGAGTAAGAAACGGCTCCTCTGATAGACAAAAATTGCTCGGCAGAGATGGGTCGATAAGAGGGGGGATGGATACACGATCATAAAAGGAAAATACCCTAAAGCCTCCTTTTAGCGCCGCAGAGTTAAAGCCTGGACTTTTCACACTTTTACGGGAGTTTTGGAGCTTCGGAATGGAAATAGACGAGCAAAGCCTGGAGACAAGGGACCAAGGGCCAACGCTGCTGCATTTGTCATGAGCTACGCTGTATATTATACATGGGGGGGGGCACGTTGGCCCACGTGGGTCAGGCAGGCCAGAAAACTTTGGTAATACACCTGAGGCGTTACATTTGCTTTACTTATTCATCGATCGGCTCAAGAGGCACTGGTAATGACTCCTACTCAGGGGGGGAGTCAGGCAGGACAGCTACTAATCATGCAATCTAGTGGTATTGTATTGTGAGTTGAAGTTGATTTTCAAAATTTTTTTTAACTGTCGGGGTCAACCATCGGGAGCTGTAGTGAAAATTGTGTGTGATGAACTTGTTTTTGTAACCTTTTGTACTAAACACATAGAGCATGAGCCTGTGTAGTGTCTGAAGCGCGTGTACCTGTTCTCTGTAGGCCTTGACCACTGGAAGGCCTTAACTTGTTTTACAGCCATTCTGATACTATCTCAGTCAGGTTCCATGCTTGTCCTGGCACCGGTGTTCTCTGTGCTCATGATTTAATGTCTTGTTTTTCCCCGATGGGGAAGTTGCTGTGAAGGAGTCCAGGGGCCCACAGGTTCCTGGGTCCTCTTCTAACAGACTGGACTCTATACCATTTGGTTGGCTATAATGTGTTATGAGGTCATCAGAAAAGAATGTGTTCACACGACCCTATAAAAGGGGTTACCGACATAAGCACGTGGGAGATCTTTCTGCATGCCTCCGTGCATGTATCCTGACTGTTGGACTGATTAAACCATTTCTTACGCAGTAACTTAGACTCATCTTCTGCTTCTCAAAACGAGATGAGCAGAGCGCTTTTTTTTTGGGGCGTTGATTGAGGTTTGTCTCAGAAGTGTCAATTACATTTGCATCACGACGCCTGTTAAATGCCAAGACCATCATCGCCGTGTGGTCACAGCGGGAGACAGTTCACCCCGCTTCACCTGCCCGCTGGCCTCAGACAGGGACAGGCGCGCGCACACACACACACATACACACACACACACACACACACACACGCACACACAGCCACTCAGCAAAACAGCGAAAAGCGAAAGCACTTAAGAATCCCGGCAAAAGGTGTACAGGGAGCGCGAAAAACCGAGTTGAAAGCGAGGTGGAAAGTTCAGCGCCGCCGCAAAAGACTGATGGGAGCGGCTCTTCACGAGAGCCGCGCACGCCGTCGAGGGTCGCATTAGCAAAGTTTTGCGCTTTGCTGGCACTTGTCGTGACCAAAGCTCCTGTTGGCGTCCTTAGCACGCATCGAACCGAGCGCGGGGATGGTTGTAACGCGAGCCCACACGAGGAAGCCGCGCAGTGACGAGGCAGTTTTCTTTTTTTTTTTTTTGTCTCGGGCAGCAGACTTTTGTCTCGGGCTTGGGCTCCATGTGCCCAATGTGCCGTCTGTTTAACCTTTGACCTGACGCGCTCCGATGAATTATCCCCTCGGGGGGGAGGCGTAGTCTCGCACCTCCCTCCGTCCAAATTTCTCCGGCATGCCGACGCCGCGGCAAAAGATAAAGTGGGCGGGCGCGCAGCTTCGGGCCAGCAGTCGCTTCCATTGCGCCTCGCTCAGAGCCAAGGTGACTTTGGAGCCCAGCGATGGCTGACAGCAGCGGGATGGATCTGGCCCGCTTCTATTAGAACTGATTGTTTCATTTAGATACAGATGGGTTGTTTAACCCGGCAGCTGCTCATCAGACTGAGCTGTCTGGTTAATGACCCACAGGAACTCATGAAGCTGGCAGAGAAGACAAAATGCACATTTAATGGAACATTGGGACCAGGAGGCGGGGTTATCGCTCACGGTAATGTACGCTTCCGTAGGCCGTTGGGGAGGAAGCGGCCCGCGCCGGGATTGGGACCGATACTTTTGTAAATGAAAGACTAATGAAATTCATAAAACTGCTCACAAAGGCTGATTAGGAATAAGCAGTGGTTAGCGGGAGATTAATGAAAGCTTAGAGGAAGAAAAGAGAGAGGGCAGCACCAAAAGCCATTTCAGGTCAGAGAGAGGGAAATCCAGGGGAAAAAAAAAATCTCTTTTAATCTGCATTTTTCTAAGTATTCCTCACAGCGGAAGGAGGGATCAGCTGAGCAGATGATGTGTCGGAGGGAAACAGACATCTGCATCACGGTTAATTCAACACTAACTCCCTATTAGCGTTATTACTTTTAGTCTCTTTAAACAGCGAACGCTAAATAGAAGCGCCGCCGTAATTGCGCGCACAGTTGTGGGCCAGTTAACGTCTCAAAGGGGCAGAAAACAAACATTCGCAGGGAATTAATTGCGAGGCCTCCTCCAAGACAGCCCAGCTGCATCAGAGACGGCTAAACGTGTGGGTATTTATCAAGATTTCGCACGACGAGGCAGAAAAATCAAGTTTGGCCGGAGCTCTTGCCAAAGCTCGTAGCCTACAGAGGCGTTTTCTTCTGAAGGTTAAGAGATATCATTCAGTCTGTGACATGTTGGAGTTTCAATATTTAAAAGAGCCACCGCGAGATGACAGGTTAACGAAGGAGACCTGCGTTGGCGGGTGGAAAGCGACGGAGGGCGACTTTCACCAGAGGTTAATTTCTGTCACTGCATCTCCATCGTTCCTCGTCCTCGTCCTCGTCCTCCTCCTCCTCCATCAGTCGGAGCGTGCCTGCACCCACACTGCCTTTCTCCCTCGTGACACCTCAACTTAGCAGCCAGCAGCTCACATGTTCCTTGATAAAAGCAGCTCTTCGCTCGGGGCTCTATTTTAGTGCTGCGCAGCGCGAGCCTCGGCACGGGCGCGAGCGCGGGCGGGTGCGTGGGCGTGGGTGTGTTGGTTATTTGGTGTCTGTTTAGGTCTGTTTTTTTTTTTGTTTTTTTTCCTGCAAGTCGGGTGTCTGATAACGCCAACAGATGCCTCCTCAAGTGTTTGGGGGGGATCTTATCCTCCCTTCACCCTCTGCTCTTCAGCGGTTCTCGGGAAGATTTCCCATGAAATAAAGTTACTGCTGCTGCAGAATACTAACAGAGGTTGGCATCCAGGGGTGTGTGTGTGCGTGTGTGTGTGGTGCTTCCTCCAGGTGTGTGTTTGCGTGTGTGCGCGTGGTGCTTCCTCCAGCTACATGAACACGCAGCCCCCGGTCTGCGAGCAACAGACGTGGAACATGTAACACACATGTATTGAACCGGTGCTGCTGTTATCTGGGGGTGGGATAAGCGAGAGGAGAGACTCTGAAAATGGAAGCATAGATTTTCTCTCCTCCTACACAGGCAGTCGATCTCGGGGGGGCTCTGTCTCTCCAAGATTCTCTGATCTCCGAGTCACAAAACACCTGCTGCCTGCCTGACAGATGATGGGGGGGAGAGACGTTGGGTGTGACAGTGAACCGAAAACGGGCACAGGTTTTCCCAGGGAATGCTGAGTGACTGGGTTAGAAGATAACATTTCAAACCAGAGCGGGGAAAGATTTAAGCAAAGGGGAGAACATTCATGTCCTACAAAGTCACCTGAGGAGTATCAGGCACCTCTTCTGTCTCCCCCAGTTGAAAACTGAAGCAGCTTCCTGGTGAACAGGATAAATTTCCCCTGTGGATTATTTGCACTCTCTTCCTTCGGGGCTCTTTATCTGTCATTCCTGGCCCCAGAGTCTGTATTCATTAGACGTCCTCTTCCCTGGCTTTCTCCAAAGGAATAAATAAGACTGTCCCACGGGGTTTTAAAGAGGAAAACGTGTTTGTCTAACTTTGCAGATTTTGGGGTTAAGAGTCAGGCAATTACGCGTGTAAGGACAGTCAGCAGTATTGTTGCAGATGCTGCCATACGCAAATGTGGAGACACGCCCCCCACACACTTTCAATGCTATGCAATGCACAGCGTGAAAGGAATCCTAAATGCTTATTTGTAGTCTTGAGAAACTTGGACTACAGATCAGCAGGAGTCATTAATTTTCTGGTTTTATTCTGCCCTCTAGTGTTCAACGGGCGATGGTACAGCAAAGCTTCAAGCCTCCAGCCTGTCCCTTTCAGGAGACAATGTAATGGATGTTAATTTGAAGTTTCTGTCATTATTTAAGCTGCGTTTCACCTACACACTGGCCTATATATATATAATGCTCAGAATCCTGTAAAAGGGTTCCTGCTGTAGTTATGCAAATTGAGGTTTTGGCCTCTAGATGGCATCAGTGTCACAGAGTTTGTGTTTAGTGCCAAGCGACGACATAAAACTACAGTAATAATTATTATATTCCATTTGAAATACAGGGAGTAGCTACTCTCTCCAGAGAGTTGACCGTTAGATTATTTTAAATTTAATAATACATCAACATGACTGCTTTTTATTGATGCTCCATCGTGGTTCCAACCAACATGAAGCGGATTTAAAAAAAAAAAAAAAAATCATTATCGTACTTGCAGCTGGACAGAGCTTTCAACATACTATAAATAAACAAGTAAATTGTGAGGTAATCTTGTCACTCATTTTAAGCAGATGCTCATCTCCATGGACACAGACGCTCATTTGGCTGCAGTCTAGACTGGATCAACCCGTGAATCAACCTGCGTGACATTTTAATTGTTACTGATGCTGTAGAGATATATGGTATTTCATATAATAGCAGCATAATACCACCAAAGATGCTTATTAAAGAAGTTCATGCAAAAGGGGAAAATCAATAAATCTTGTTTATTTGACACATTCAATCTCATCCATTTTAACAATTGCTGCAGTTATTCCATTGAATCTGATTTTAAATATTTACATTATATTCATCATTGCTTTGTGTGCTGATAACACTCTTCCGATGTGTGGAAGGGTTATATGTTGGGAATTTAATGGTTTGGTTAAAAAAAACAAACAAACTAATGTCTGATAAGAGATAAAAATGGGATAAAGGGATGATATATTTTTGAGTTTAAAGAATATATTCTGGAAATATTTCTGATACTTTGATTCAACTTGTTTGATATTTTTATTCAGTCTGTTTCAGACAAGACAGTTGAAATGGACTTTCACTAATGGATTGTTTTAATTTCAGTAAAGCTGGGTTGTGTTCATTTATCATCACCATGACAACCCCCGCCTGTAAAGGACATCGAGCGAGCCCGCTGGATTAACAGGAAAAGAGAGCTGCGCTGTCTTCTGCAACCGGGTGCGTTGTTTTGTGCAGCTGGAGAGAAGGAACTTCGCCTCCGCTTCATATGTGACGCTCACTTTACGTGTCCCGGTTATATGAGGAATGAGTACGAGTTCAACACGGGACGCCGGAGTGAGACCCAGCTTCATTGGGCACCTGTCAACAGTCCGCCCGACTGTTCCAGTGGAGCGGTGGCGCTGTAAATCCTGGTTTCTAACATTTCCCAACACTCATCACTCAGTTCTCTGTTCAGAGTTCAGGTCTGAGCAAATTATTCATTGATTTCCCGTAACCTTGCCGACGACCCGCTCTCGCTTAGCGAACAAGCTCGACTCGGCATGAATCTGGTGATGTGGCGGGCGGCCGACGGGGGCTGCAGCTGGCTCTGGCCTGTGCGGGTCGGTCCTCCGGCTGCTGGGTGTATCTGAGTCCACAGTGGGGCAACAGAGCTCTTTCTGCTCTTCCAGAGTCGGGTCCTCTCGCCAGCCGCACAGGAATATGTTCCCCGTCTTGTGGCGCGTCTACAGGCGCGATGAATCCTGTAATCCCGTTCAAAACATGACAGGTAGTCTGATCCCTGGGCCAGGGGAGCCCGGAGCCAGAGCTAGTTAAGAGTCGGTAATCCCGCTTCTACATGTACCTTCCCTCATAATCCAGCCGTCAGCCTCTGCTGTGTTTTAAGCATCCTTACGATAACTCGCCGTTGAACTTTGACCCCACGGGCTTGAGGGCACGAGGGCTGAGGCTGTAGATTAACCGCGGAGGCCTGATTGATTATCTGTCCATTGGGACCAGCAGACGTGGCTGTATATGTATGCAAATCCAAGCACGTGCGTGCGTGCGTGCGTGCGTGCGTACATATGTGTGCATCTCGGGCCAGATCACCTGGAAAAAAAAAAAAATCCATGGGGTTGCTGTGGTAACGGCAATCACTTTTAATCCCGTGTTAGGGGGAAGGAGAGGCGATAAAGGTGGAGTGACAGCGGGTTAATAGGGTAATTAGGGCGTTGTGGGTAAAAACAGTGAAAAGGCATCAACGGGGAAAAGGAGGCGAGCACCATTCGTGCACGCTGAGCAGATCTGAGTGTGCGTAAGTGCTTTCCTTTATTGATACCACCGCGTTTAATGCACCTCAGGTTTCTCCTTCCTCAGCTTCTTGTGAGATGCGTGTTTTTTTTTTTTTTTCCTCTCCTCTTTAAGGTTTTGCACACAGGAGACAAAGGGGAAATATAAATTATTCATTCCTTTTTGGCCCCGTCTTCACCTCCCTTTCTGTCTCCCTTCATTTGGTCCCCCCCCCCACCTGCCTGTGTGACCATTAATGAGAGAGTGGGGGACAAATTGGGAGAGTGATGTTTATTAATGCTGTATCTGGTTTCTTTCTCTCACTCAACCTCCCGCCTGGTCAAACCCACTCTGACGGCTCTTTATGAGCCGAGACCATCTCTGAGAAACACGCAGCACGTAGTCCGGGAGGAGGAGAGGAACAAAACAACAAAAAAAAAAAAAAAAAAAACGCCACCTGCCTCTCCAGCCAGCCTCCTTGTAGTACTTTACACACACCCCTACACCCTCTCCCTCTCTCTCTCTCTCTCTATTTCACATGTGCGCCGGTCTGTAATCCAGCCCGGCTCCAATGAGAATCCAGAACAGGACTTCTCAGATTGTGAGGGGAGGGGACAGAGCGCTGGGGGCTGATTGACAGCCGGCGCCCTACAGGTGGAGACAAGAGCGGAGGGAGGAAACAGAAGGGGGGAGAGTGAAGACGGGAAGAGAGGCAGCAGCAGCCCGATTGCCCACATCCCCACACAAACACACACACATACATACGCACACACACCTACTGTACGCCGTGACCAGCAGCGTTCCACTGCGTCCCCCCCCCCCCCCTCCTACCTGGAGAGCCCGCGTCCTCCTGGCAGACTTGCCCACTAAACGGCAGCATCATCTCCGCCTCCGGCACAGCTGCACCACCATGAGCCAGTGCAGGAAAAGGTGCAAGAGGCAGCTCACCAAGGTGGCACGCTATTTCTACCACTTCCTCATGGGAACGCTCACCCAAGGTAGGCTCGCCAAACTTCCTCTGCCGAACGGATTCGCGCGTGGGGGGGGCCGGGGGGGGCGGTTGCGTGTCGTGGTGAAGTTAATAGACTTCACCAGAGGTATCAGACACTTGCTCTCTGCTCTTAGTGTGATTGGGCTTTTGTTATTAAAAAAAAAATACAGTTTTTAATCAATGAATAGTCGTAAGTTTGAGATAACGGCACTGGATGCTCTCACTTTCTGTGTGTGTGTGTGTGTGTGTTTAATTTCTAGACAACAGACTATAAAAAGCAAAGACATCAAAAAAATATTATTCACGACACAATTCATGTTCACGTGCACTCCATATGTATACAGTATGTACATTATGTTAATAATGCCCGTGGGCATCTGTTCTGATGCATAATGTATCAAGTGATCAATATGCATATGGAGAGTTAGAAAGACTTTGGGGCTGAATGAACAATGTCTCTTTTCTCTCAGCCTTTTGACCTCCCTGCCTCCTCCTCTTCCACGTGCTCCTCCTCCTTCTCCTCTTCCTCCTTGCCCTTTTTCTCCTCTTCCTTATCCCCCTTATTCTCCATCTCCTTGTCTCTCTCTCCTTCTCATCATTGTCCTCTTCCTCCTCTTCCTCTCTCTCCTCCCCTTGTCGTTGTCCTCTTCCTCCTCATTTCTCTCTTCCTCCTCCTCCTCGTCTCTCTCTCCTCCTCTTTTCTCTCCTCCTCCTCCTCCTCCTCCTCCTCCTCCTCCTCCTCCTCCTCCTCCTCCTCCTCCTCCTCATCATCATCATCTCTCTCATCATGATCTTCTCTTCTCCCTCCTCCTCATCTTTCTCCTCCTCCTCCTCATCATTATCATCATCATCATCTCTTTTCCTCCTCATCTTTTCTTCTCCCTCCTCCTCATCATCCTTCTCCTCCTCATCATATGTCTCCTCCTCCTCCTCTTTTCCTCCTCCTCCTCCTCATCTCCCTTCTCCTCATCTTTCCTTCTCCCTCTTCCTCCTCCTCATGATCTTTCTCCTCCTCTTCCCTCTCCTCATCATCTGTCTCCTCCTCCTCCTCATCTTCTTCCTCCTGCTCCTCGTCTCTCTCCTCATCATCATCTCTCTCATCATGATCTTCTCTTCTCCCTCCTCCTCATCTTTCTCCTCCTCCTCCTCATCATTATCATCATCATCATCTCTTTTCCTCCTCATCTTTTCTTCTCCCTCCTCCTCATCATCCTTCTCCTCCTCATCATATGTCTCCTCCTCCTCCTCTTCTCCTCCTCCTCATCATCATCTCCCTTCTCCTCATCTTTCCTTCTCCCTCTTCCTCCTCCTCATGATCTTTCTCCTCCTCTTCCCTCTGCTCATCATCTGTCTCCTCCTCCTCCTCATCATCCCTCTCCTCCTCATCATCTGTCTCCTCCTCCTCCTCCTCATCATCCCTCTCCTCCTCATCATCTGTCTGCTCCTCCTCCTCATCTTCTCCCTCCTCCTCCTCCAGCTCCCCCAGTCAAACAGATTACCCTCTGGATGTGTGTGGCAGCCTTCCTCCATGGAAGATCTAAGAGGGTGACCCCCCCCCCCCACCCCTTCAGCCTTGGCTTGGCTTCATCAACCAGCTATGCTAATGCTAATGACGTCACGTCACATCACAGTCTGCTCTCCGTCATCTCCTGACCTGATCATTATTGTTAATGTGAGCGATACAAAGGAGCAGCATCGCCTTGGGCACACCACGAGGGACGTGAGAGGGCAGTTAGGAGCAGAGCAGTTGATCCTGGAAGGATCATAACCTCAATACAGCAGCTTGTAAGAGCTTACTTCACACCTCATCAGAGGCTGATGATTACAGAGCTTCTAAAAGAAGCCACCTGATCAGAGCAATGCTGTTCAGGTGATGCCATAAATAGCATATGGAAGCAAAGGTGTGATGCATTCAGAGTATAGAAATACACAATCAGGTTTGTGTCTCTCTACTAGCGGTGTTGCATTCAACTGGATCCTCATCTGTATTCGGCTCCTTCCCAACAGTCTTCTTGTTACATCCAGGAACCTGAAGTCTCCAAAGATTTTAGCTCTTATTTCACTGACTTGATGCTCACCGGTAACTTTTCCACCCTGTTGGTGCCTCATGGGCAAATGTACGCCTTGTTTATTCTGTACAGCGTGAATGTTTCATCCTCGTTTCGGGCTGAGGCGAGCTGAGACACTCGAGCTACCCAGCGTCACGACACGGGGGTCTCCTGGGTCGCGCGGCATGCCGCGTCCACGCGCCCCCCTCTCCTGGTGAGATGGAGCGGCGCGTTTATTTAGACAGAATCAGGCCCAGGATCCTGTGACAGATGCGCAGCGTGCGCGCCGAGTCGGCGTAGCAGGTGAAAATAAGCGGGGACGCCGCCGATGTGGCTCTGCAGCCATGGCCAGCTGTCACCGAGTGTTCTGGGGAGGATGATCTGACAGCTGGGATCCCATCCTGTCTATTGAGATTAATTAGGCTTCATGATTATGATGATTTGGACATTAATGTGGCTAATTTTAGACGCATGGTGTTTACTCGCTGTAAACAACTAGATGGGGTACAACAGGCAAAGCCACACCTTTACTCCTCCATGAAGGATTTAGTCGAGGGACCAGTTGTCTGCTGAAACTTCTCATCTTGATACCATCTTGATCTCATCAGGAAAAGTTTGCCTCCTTCTGATCCATGTCCATAGAGCCTCACCCTTTACATTAAAAGCAAGCGTGCGTGATGTGGACAGTCTGCTGGTGATTTCTGTGTCCTTCTCTGCACACCTCCTGGATGGATCTTTTTGAAATCAGGCTTTTTTTTTTTTTTTTTGTCTACTGCATCTCTTCAGCCTGATGGCGCACTGCCTTTGTTTGCCAGTCTCGGGTTATTAAATTGACTTCGTCTGTGTTCTTCAGCGCTCATTGAAATATATTGTATTATATCGAGTCTTTGTGCTTAACAATGCACCACACCGGACTCACCCCGCCCCACCCTGCAAAACAAACTGCTCAGTTTAAATATCCCGCTCCCTGCTCCTCCACCAGCCCCCGTCCGTGAGGTATTTATTAGAGCTAAGCATTTGTGTATTTTGGTGCACGTAGACATGCAGCACCCGCTGATTGTCAAGTTTACTCAGAAAAGGAGTTGTTGCCATGACTACTGGCTCCTGTGTGCCTGGTGGAGAGAGGGAGAGATTAGCCTCGGTGCGGTGGCAGTGCACGAGGGTTGAACTGTATAATGACTATGCTACATAGAGGCTTCATCAAGGCCATTCATAGTTTGGTATTTAGGTATTGTGGCTTTTTTTGGCCCAGCCAAAGTGCTCAGGGACATGCCATTTGAGCCAGAATTCCCCTCGGAGTTGTACTTTATGCCAAAAGGGCATTCTGCATTAAAATTAGTCTATTTTGCCTTGTCTCATGATTTACAAATGTATTTATGATATATAATTCTAATTATATGCACCGTCCCCAGCCCGTGCCGCTGTAGACAATGAATGTGAGCTCCACTGCGTGTGATTATGAGCTGCTGGTGTTTGTCTGGAGATTACTGATGACAGTCATTTGGAGCCACCCTCCGTCGTGTCCCGACAATACCCACTAATTAGTTTGTTTCATTAGGGGAAATAAGGCCACCCTTTGGGTGTGTGTGTGTGTGTGTGTGTGTGTGTGTGCGTGCGTGTGCGTGTGTGGATTTACCTCTATATCTACCTTGTTAACCTGGTCCCCAGCACACACACACACACACACACACACACACACACACACACACACACACACACACACACACACACACATTATTTAAGCAAACATGTTTAAGAAAACAGAAAACTGTACACACACACACTAGTGAATTCTTCTGTACTCTTACAGGAAGTGTTTCCAGCAAATGTGGTCTCCATTATCTGCCTCTATGATTGCAGCTCTGGTGGTTGAAACTTGGGAAATAAGAAAAATATTGCTCTCAATTGCAGCTCCGCCATGTGAAACATTTTGAGAGGGAAGAAAGAATTGTAATTAGTTTTATATCCGGACATATTCATAATGAAAACCCTTCTTGAGTGTAAATGCACGACTCCAACATATTATTGTTTGTGTGCAGTCCTTAAATATACCCGTTTATTGTTTTTATGTGTAATTTATTGGTCTATTAATATTTTTGTTGCTTCAAAATTATCATCAATGGAGAAATAATCATAAAATTGAGTCAGTGAGCAGTGGTCTTAGCACAGGCAGCAAATGAACATTTTAGCCTTCAAGTTGTCTTTGAGGCAAGCAAAATGGGCATGTGTGAGGATTTGAGTGAGTTGTGATGAATTATGAGGGCTGGAGACTGCACCTCCAAACCTGGGGCCCTCTCTGGCTGGTCCAAGGAAGGAAGGGTGGTCAATCATCAAACAATTCAGATGCCCAGACCCCCGCCCCCCCATATGAAGTTGCCAGACATACAGGACTGCTGCTGCTAACATCCAGGTGCCAGATAGCCCAGCATATCTTCAGGGCTCCAGTGGAGTCTGCGCCTCCCAGAGTCAGGGCTGTTTTGGCAGGAAAAAGTCACTTTCATTTTCCTTTTTATAGAGCTGAGTCATTTATTAGCCACTTTGACATTTTTCTTAATGAAACTATGTGTTAGTCTTCCTCCAGAGGCTAATATGAAAAAGTAAGTACTTTTTAATTAATAACCTCAGATAACCCCCACCGTACTGTATCCTATCTTAGCTCTCTGTGGCACGGATACATGTCCTCCTAATGCAGATTTACGCAGAAACTCAAGGAATGAGGCCTCCAGCTTAATTCATTTCCTTTAAACAAGTGTTTCAAGCAACAGCTTCACATATTAATGATGTCATTACACTTCTCTGTCGTTATTAAGCACCCGTTTTTACCAAACAACGTCATTAAATCTCAATTTAACAATGGATGAGACACACGCGTTGTTCCTGTGTTTGTATCTGCTTGCACTGAGAGCACCATCCCACAAGCCAGTGTGGGGTAATGGCGCTCACGGTGGGAAGGGAGTCGTTCATTACCATAAAGATAACTTACTCCAAGCGCGTGTGCTTTACGACGTGGGTGAAGAGGAACCACGCTGCTGTCTCATATCGCTGCACAATAGGCAATATGAAAGCCCAGCGGGCAGCCGAGCCCAAGCTTCAGGTCCGGGGGTTGGCCGATGACTTTGGAGGGGTTGGACGAGCCGACGCCGCGATCGGCTTGATTTACGCGGCTTTGCTCCACTTCGTTTGAAATCTGCACGCTGCGACAACTGTTCTAGCCATTCCGGAGTCTAGCCACGTAGCAAGAAAAGAAAAAAAAAAAAAAAGACCTTAAGCTGCGAGACAGGAAGGCAAACACTTAACGGCGCTCGTTTCCAGTGTGGTTCTCCCGCGTGCTGACCGCTCGCTTCCGCTTCTGTCTCTGCTGCGGGCACCTCGTGACTCGTGCTTTCACAGCCGAGATAAAAAAAGAGTTCTAAAATAAAACTTTAAGGTCAAAGCTTTGGCAGAGTGAAAAGAAAAATCCTACTTTCCCACATTCTGTCGGTCTGAGCGCCGGCGGTGGATTCCCAGATGGAGGTATTTAAAGGCGAGCGACAGTTGGTTTACAGTTATTTGCGTTCCTCGTGTGCCGAACAATCCGTCCGCGTATCTGTTGCTTCCTGCTTCCTGTCTTTTGCTTGGCTCTGGCGTCCGTCCCGCCGTTCCAGCCCTAATCTGCTTCATGCTGTTCGCGCCCGCCCATCGCCTCGGCCGCGCCGTCGGTATCAGCGCTGTTTTCCCGTTCCTACTGCTTCTACCCCCGACCTGGTTTCAAACAGGTTCGGGCTGCTCACCTTTGACCAGCTGTCAGCCGCCACCCCCACCTCGAGCGAGCAGACGAAGACGAGACGGCAGGAATTGAGTTCATTCCAGTCTTAGCCCAGAGTGGGTGCCAGCACGCCGCTGTACGCTGTATTTTAATTGGGTGGTGCTTTGGGCTGGTTCTGTCGGCCTTCATATCTCTGAAGCGGAGCATGAGCAGCCTGTTGATCTTGAGCGAGCAGCAGGTCAGCCTCCTCTGCCGGAGATTATTATCTGAAAGACTTGAGTTTCTCGCCACCTCACACCTTGAGCTCCGCACTTCTTGAGCACTAACATCATTCCTAATCCTCCTCCCCGAGTTCCCTCTTTCAGCCTCGGCTACCTTCACTTCTGTCCCTCACTCCAGAGAGTGATGGGCGCTATCTCCTCCATCCATCACATGTGTACACACACACACATGCACACACACAGACACACACACACACACACACACACACCTATTATGTGCTAAAAATAATCCCCTATTAGTAGCAATCTTGAGTGTGAGGGGCGGAGGGTGCAAAAGGTGTGACTGGCGGTGAGAGGTGAAAAGAGAAGTGTGGTGCAGAGAAGAAAGAGGGAGAGAAAGATGAAGCTTTTATGTCTCGGTTGTCTTTCACTAAGTGGAGCCTCGTTTCTCACAGGAGGGGATTGATGATGTGTGAATGTATTTATGGCTTTGATATGCTCGCTCCGGAGATATTTGTGGAAAGTTGATATTTAAAAAGTATTTCACCATTTTAGCTGACTTTTTTTCAGCCAGCTTCTGGTTTACGCTTGCATCCATTATTAACCTTTTCAGTATTTCCCTGTTTTTTTTTTTGTTGTTGTTTTTTATTCCTTTGTTTAGGAGCAGTGACAGTGAAGGAAGACAGTTTTAGATCAGGACTTCCTTTTGTGTTTGTCTTTTGGTCATTTTCTTAAAAAAGGGTCCAGAGTGTGCCTCTTGATAACATTCTGCAGAGACTCGGGGTGTCTTGATGGTGCAGAGGATGGCGCAATCACCTCATAGCAAGTAGGTTCCAAGTCTGATTTCACAGTCCCAAAACAGGAATTTGGGTTGACTGGAATCTTTTAGGTGTGTACCCTGACTTACTGTAAATAACCTCCCGTTATTTTCAAGAGGGGATGCAGTCTTATCTTGTTGCACATGGCAACATCATAATATGGGAGCTAACAGACCTGCGGGGCTGCTGTCCTTCATCTATCCTCCATGTTTGTCGTCTTTTGCCTCCCTCTAACATTGTGATTACGTCACCTTCATTTTCTACCACTTTTTCCCCACGCATGCGCAGATATAACAGAGCAAAGTAAATCAGATTAACGGGTATACATGCACAGAGACAGCAGAGAGTTGAACGTAGAATGTAGGTGTGTTAATCTGGTTTGCCATAATCAGATAAATTCCTGTATCTGATGAAGCATATCATATTATGCTGTTTACATGATCGCTTGAATAATCGGATAACTCCAGAAATCAGATAATAATTGGATTTTATGCTCTGTAAACGGGCCCAGTGACAGAAATCTTCATTCAGAAACCTGGCTCGTCTCAGTGTCTCTGTCCGTGGTGCTGAAATCTAGGTTCACTCAACTTTCAATGGATTTATTTCCATATATTAAACTACCACCTTATTTCTGCGTGACTGTAGTTAAGTCCTCTGCTTACGGTGCGCCTTTTGTTCAGCAGTGAACACAACGGAAGCAGATGCGCACAAAGAATTATAGCTTTAATTTACACCTGAATAACCCGTCCTCAATTTTTCAACTTTGCTGGGAAATTTTTAGTAGTGTATTGATAAATAATTGATTTTCTAATCAGCCCATTCCAGCAGGCCCCTCAGTCATTAAAGGCCAAGCAGGTCTAAGTAACTGCAAGTGTGTTTAACATTCTTCATTGACAAGTTCCCTTTGGCAGGTAGATAAATGAAGTGCTAACTATAGAGATCAGAGATACAGCTGATAAATGTCTCTGCTTAGGTGTGGAGTGATTATAATGTGAATGTGTGTGTTTGGTTTAAAGGCCACATGTTGGTTACAAATCTAATTAATCAGATTTAAGATGAAACTCTCCCTGTCAAGCTGTCCTTTAGGGTTGCAGAATATTCCTTTTCTTACCAGATGTAAGCAGAATTCTTGCCTCTGCACGGCTTGAATCATTTCTTTTTCTCTGTACCTCCCCGCGTCTTTCCATCTGTGTCACCCACCACGTAATGGACGGGGGTGAACGGTAACAAAGAGAAGATGCACATCAGACCGAACCACGTGGGAGGCCAGTGGTCAGAGTCACTAAAAGTCCAACAGTCCCCAGCTGGGACAAAACTGTCGGTTCCACTCAGCCACCCAGGCATGAGGACGCCACACCTCAGGGACGACCTTGAGAGAATGTGCCAACGACCTCTGGGCAACAAATACGGAGGTACAGAGGGGGTGAGAGGCAGTTCAGAGGGGCAGGGGGTACCCTAATGACAAAAAGGCTCTGCAGAACGACCATGAACTTCATAAAGAAGGGTTCATAAATAAATATTCAGGATAATAATAAAAAAAAAACAACCAACTGAACTGATTCATCAAGGCTGTTTTAAAGAAAAACTCAAGACAATATTTCTCACACAAGACTTATTTTCTGAGCTGCTGAGCTGTTTGCTTTTGGTCGAATAATCTCAACAGATTATCTTAATATTTCCCATCATCCCCGCTGTCAGCACCCCCCCCCAGCTTGGTCGCCTCAATGTCGCATCACATGATTCCCTCAGTCGTAGCGATGCTGTCAGTCTGCTTTACCCTCCCGCTGTTTTGTCAGCTGCTCCGTCTCCGAGTCTGCATGTCAGTCTGACTCCCTCACACACACGCACGCACGCACGCACACACACACACACACACACACACACACACGCGCGCGCGCGGCGTAGGGTTTATGTGTGATCTCATCAGTTACCACCTCCGGTTCTCTGAATCTGATTCCTCTCCAGCTATTTATAGCCGCGGCGCTCACTCCACGCTGTGTGACACGTCATGACTCCTGTTCCTGAGCGTGTGGCACTTAGCGGCAATTTTGGGAGCGCTTTGTGTGTCCGTCTCTGCCGGCTCTGTAGCAGTCCGTCTGGAATATTCGCGATTCTGCGTTCGTTCTTAAACGCGGCATACCCATCCGAGGCTCGCCGTGTGCCGATGCTGCCGTCTGAGTGTCATAGCATCGGTGCAAAATCAGATGGAACGCTTGATTTAAGGAGAGTTACAGGTTTGGAGTGAGTTGCATGTACAATACATGATAAAAGTAGGGAAGTCAAATTCAAGCCATCTTTATTTACACGGCGTCTTTTACAGTCAAGACTGTAAAAGCGTTGAGAGAAAAACAGCCCCTTTTAACAGAAAGAAACCTTGAACAGGACCAGGCTCATATCGGGGGGGGCATCTCATCGATCAGTTTCTGCTTTGATCAACATCTTTTGATGAGTTTGCTGCCCGCATATTACAGTTTGACCTCCCCCTCTGATGTGGCAGCCACAGGACTTTTGCAAGATGTATTGTTCATTATTTTGTCAAATATTTCAAAGCCTGGCTGAATCACAGCCATTTTATTACGTGTGAATTACATAATACTCACATATCACCTAGTGATTGAACCTCCTAAGACCTGATATGTATAAAAAATATCATGTCAAATACCGTCTTTTGACATGATTTTGACATGTTTTGGGAAAAATCATGTACCATACAGGGACACTTGGTCTACATTTGTAATAAAATAATGTGCAAGTGTCCTCCTATGTGTGAAATAAGATGAAGAACCATAATTAAATACACACAACACTCCAGTGTTAAGATTCAGCAATACTTGACCGATAGGCTGTCTGTTACAGAGGTTTAAATGCACAACACAACAAAAGGAAATAATAAAAACATGATTGTGTTTGACGCATTGGGATAGAAGCTTACGACCAAAACAAGGACACACAACTAAAACCCAAAAACCCTGCACCGAGAAGGTCTGTCAAGTTCAATAAGCCTCAATTTGTGTCCCCGTGTGGAGTAAATGTATCCACTGGACACCTTTGTGGGTCCTAAAGGGTGTTGAGCTTTACGGATTTCTGCCTCCCGAAGTTCCAGAAGCAACAGTCATCTGATTTTGTCCAATAAAATCTCATTTATATACATTTTAGAGGTGCAGCCGATGAGAAAGGAATTAGAGACATCGATTTTAAGAAGCCTCCTGTAATGTTCTGCAGCGCTACAGTACATGACATATGAGCATTTGTGTAGCAGCAGTGAAGAATACTAATGGCTCCATGTCTACGATAATGAGGCTTGTCACATCTGAGAGGTCCAGTGGTATCGGAGAGAACTTCAGCGTGTGTGTGGTTGCACAGGCTGCGATGTGTGTGAGCATGCGTGTGTGTGTTACAGCGTGTCATATATACGCCGGATCGATGCGCTCATCGGCTGCAATATCGCGGGGGGAATGGGAACGTCTGTCTGTCATTTTCACCAATACACAGAGCCAAGGGAAAGTAGATGAGAAGGTGTGTGTGTGTGTGTGTATGTGTGTGTGTGGGTGTGTGTGGGTGTGTGTGTCAGGCTTTGTGTGGTTGCACAGACCTGGGGAATTGATGCTATGTGTCGTGTCCATGACAACCGCCTCTCTTTCTTCTCCTCTCCTCCCTTCGTCCCCTCACCATCAGTTTCTCCGCTGTCAGGTGAAACTTGACAGTTTTACCGCGGCCGAGGACTGAAACAGTATCGGCTCATCAACGCAATCATCATGTCACCATCGATTCCCGACATTTACCTTTGTCTCCGCGCGATTGTGTGCCGGAGCACGTATCCATGAGTGTTTATCAATCGGCTGTTGCTCTCGATCGATCCTGTTTGTGTATGTGCGTGCGCGCATTTGTGTGTGTGTGTGTGTGTGTGTGTGTTTGTAGGTTTGTCCTCTGCTATAGATGTTACCACTTTGCACCTTCTGATTGGCTGCTGAGTCAGCCTGCTCTACACCCCTGTTGTCACTGTCCCCCCCGTCCACTAGGACTAATTGGAAGGCCTCACATGGACAGTATTTGTTTTTAATGAGTCAGGCACCATAATTAAGGGCGAAAAGAGTGTTCGTTTTGTCTGCTACACCTGTCCAGTCATTAGTCAGAGGGTGTTTCTTTGAGGGAGACTGATCTAAGGGTCTCTCATTACTTTATCTTGCCCAGCACCCGGCTGCCTGCCAGGTCCTGCTTAGAGGTTCACCAGAGGACTCTCCGCTGATACGATGGAGGGACAGACTTGGCACCAGCTCAAAAAAAAAAAGAGAGAGCAGAAAATAAGAGTTTCTTTTCCTATCACATTTACTGTAGGTGTGCGGCGGAGCGTTAAAGAAAGCGTTTAAGATGTAAATACTTTAATCTCTACTGACCTCAAGTGGATGCTGATTGAAGCTGCAGGCATTGAGACTTGAGCCCCATCCCAGAAAGTTGACGTTCTCACTGTATTTCACATTGTTTTGGCTTCCAGTTCTCCCTTCCCTCCTCGCTCCTGTGTTATTTTGTTATTCTCTTTCCTCTCCTACAGTTTGTTGGTCTGTCTCTTGCCCACAAGCCTCTCTCTCATTCTCTTTCTTCTCCCCCTGTTGACTTGCAGCCATCCAGCACCTGTTCGCCTGCCTCTGAATCCTCACTCCTGATTCGATCCACTGCATAAATAATACATTGTTTACTTCGCACCTTGCAAAGTCTGGTGTATTATATTTTTTTTACCCTCTCTCTGATTGAAGAAGTGGAAATTTCCGCCTTTCTTATCGTCGGATCTGCAGATATCTGCCCGCCTGTTTACTATACAGCGGCGCCCGCTGATTGTGAGTGTTGTGTCTACTCACGGAGCAGAACAGCAGTGACGCAAATTAAAGAAACACACTGTCAGAGTAAAAAATAAAAATAAAAAAAATAGACCACCAGGTATATTCAGACTGTGTGAATAGGTGATTTAGAGCTGGCAGCCTCATGTAAACATATACAGCATTCACCATTATGGAGAGAAAACTACACGACACAGGTGTTGCTTGTCTACATTATGTATTTTCAGCATATATGATGTTTTCAAAGTTAAAAGATGAATAGCTAGTGTTGAATAATATCAAAACTTATTGGAGGGAAAAGGTGTAAAGTTTAACAACCTTCTCAGAATATCTAAATATATAAATAAATTAAGAAAAAAAACAACTATTAATTTACAGCTATTCAATTTAAAGCTGCTGCTATATAGTAGTATGTTATATTATTTATTAATGCAATATAACCAAAGAAACAGCACTATTTCCTCCTGAGCTGTTGCAGCCCCTGCAGCCACAGCCCCCTACACTATGGATGCTTACGCCAACAGGGGGAGGTGGGGACGCCGTCCCGCGTCCCGCTCCGTGGATTGTTTTTTTCCTCTTATACCGTTTTAGCCGTCACCTGTTGGGAATATGTCAGCTGCAGTCAGCCTGAACACCTCTGAAGAGGACATGGGAGGTTTTTACGCGCTCGTCCTCATGTCGATTGTCCCGCTGTCTTACCTGCTGGTCGGGAGGAAAGGTGAGAGGCGCTCTTTGCTGTCCGTGCAACAGTCAATAATTGGGGGGGGGGTTGATATTACTGTCATCGTCCACCGTATGGCCCGTTTGTGGATGAGCTGCGATTGAAAGCGAACAAAAAAAAAGTTTTCCAGACAGGAGTGTGCCATCTGTCGTGTCGTATCGTTGCTGCATTGATCGTCTGTATTGCTCAGAGCACTGTTTGACTTTGACTAAAGAGGCGTTGGCACAGATAACTACCCTGTTACCGACTTCAAATGTGCTCTGTAAGTTGATTCGCAAACTCACCATATGCTTTTAGACTAAATTACTACCTGTGGCTGCTGTTTAATAAGTGAGATGTCAAGAATGATTACAATCTAGAGCTCCTAAACCACCTGTATATATGTATTTATGTGTGTGTGTGTGTGTTTGTGTTCTTTTACATGGTACATGTTTAGGATCAGAATACGCATTTCACTTACAGAAGGGAGAACCTCAACAGGCTGTTGGAAGGTTAAGGCTTTTTAAACATATGGTGGCTTTTTAAACATATGGTTTGCCAATTAGCTCTGATGTTTAGGGAAAAGACAATGGTGATTCCTCACAAAGAGAGGAGTACAAACACGTGCGTGTGCTTGTCTGCGTGTGTGTTTAAACATCATGTCAGATGTCAGTTATCGTGTTGTTCCATCACAATCTTCTGTAAATAAGAAACACGCCTCGATCTATCCGCCCTCCTGGCACCATAGCAACCGCACACCTACCATCAGTGTGGAGAAAAAAAAAAAGCACTTTTATCAATAATTTTCAAACATGTCTGATCACTGCATGAAAAATCTCGAATGCATCCGTCAGGACATAGACAATGGAGGGTTTCTGTGGGAGCAGCAGTCAGTTTTCCGATACGGATCGAACGACACTCCAGTATCAGCTGACTTCATCTCTTTAATCATTACTTAGTGTATATTTAGCAGCAGAAGGAATTCGAAAGATCAATGGTTGCCTGACGGCAAGTCACACAACTTTTGTTAATACAGGTCGGAGACATCACACATCTGGGTGTCCTGATGTTGAAGGACACTATTAATCTGCTCTGAACCTCCTGGGAGGGGATTCTTGCATCAGTCGTCACCAGATTATTCCTTAATGTGTCAAACTAATGACGACTGCCGTCCCGAGCAGTTGTCGGTACTCGACTGTCCGCTGTGATCCCCGGGTCTGACTCGGTTTTTAAACCCAATAGATCTTCCCCATGACCGTCCTTGCCTGTGAAACTCAAATCAGTCACCTTTAAGTCGTGCCAGCCGTGACCCTCCTACCGTCGCGGCTGCCGCTCTCATAAACTTGATGAGGAGCAGCGCCGGACGCGGGACAGCGGGATGGAGTCGGGGACACATCTGCGGGGCCAATTTTCCGTTGTGACAACCAGAATGAGGTGAAAAATCCTCCAGGACGGGAGACAGGCTGAAGGGTAATAAAGAATGGATGCATCTCTCCTCAGTGCTTTAAAGAAAGCAGATGGATGTGACCTTCCCCATGCAGACTCTTCACTTTGTCCTTCCTTCTTCCTTTTGTTCCTCCGTGCTCTGCTCCTCTCTGTCTTCTCTTACTTATCATTATTCTCCTGCTGCACCCCGCATCCCCTCTGTCTCCCCACTCAAACTGCACGTCCTTCCAGTGCGGAGATCAACCAGCGAATCAGCCTCGTCTATCTGGCGGTGCTCTGTTTGCATTCACGGGGGTCCTCGGTCTCAGCCCGCCTTCAAAGCAGCTGGCGTACCTCGCTCAGAGGCCCGGGGAGGGACCGGTCTGCGCTCGCCCTTTTTTTGCGCCGTATTAGCGCGTGAGCAGAGTGACATCACCACAGATTAGGTTTCCTGTCACCTTGCGCTGCCGACAGACCTTCTCGGTAATGAGGCCCTCTGCTGTGGGGGTCCAGCTGGAAACGGAGAAGAATGTCAACAAAGCAGCGGTACACGCAGGGGATGCAGTCACCGCCCACCTGTCAGGTTCCCTCTCTAACGTTTGCTTATACTCAAAAAAAGAAACAGACACGGACAGACTGGAAATAATAACGAGACACCAATCAGAACTTTTTTTTTTTTTCCAGTTTCAGTTATTTTTGCAGCCACGGGTGAAGTGATACTCTCGCTGGGAGGCATGCTGTGAGGGCACAACATCGACTGGTGGCTAAGAGCAGCAGCCTGCACCGGTTCTTGCTGAAAATTTGATTAAACCAACTTCACCTGATGGCTTCTACAATGGAAATCCAATATTTACCTCCAGGTTCTTACAGTTTAGTGCTTGAGCTTCACCATGGCTCTTTATCCGTCCATCTTGCAGGAATGAGACGTCTGTACGCAATAAAAATCTACTTTGAAGGCACCTCTACAAGCCTAATTAGAGATGCTGCAACTATTCCACAGGCAGAAATGTTTCTTATCTTTATGTTTTACTGAATATTCCATGAATAAGGTCACAAGTCCATTATGATTGATGTTGACTGCCAATATTGACTGTTTTATAAAAAAAAAAAAAAAAAGTGCTTTCAGGAAACAGGGCAGCTCATTACTGTGCACCCACATGCATACGCACACCGTCTGCTCTATGTGCAGTATTAATGTAGTTTTTCTCCACATAGTTGATTTTTTTCCCAGTAATTCTGCAGTTTTTTTTTTTTTCCCATTTTTGGAAGCAAGGTTATTCAGCTTCTGATTGCAACTTATTTCTGAAGTTTAATGAGGCGAAGCATGCAGCAGGAGAGCTGCAGCAGGAAAGAGAGGCAGCAATCTGCAACAGTCTCAGTCACCGTACCGTTTGGGATGAGAATTGATAGACATTTTCTTTTCACCTGTTAAATCGGGGTTTTAAAACCATCCTCCAGTTACCAAGGAAACCACATTAGGCAAATCAATGAAGGTAATGTCACTGGATAGCAGGAGTTTGCCCCATCCTCTCTCTCTCTCTCTCCCTCTAATTTTCTTTGCGTTTGCTCCCACTCATCCGCTCCCCTTGCCTGTCTCTCTCCGTCCACTCCCTCCCTCCCTCCCTCACTCCTCCTCCCCCCTCACAACGCTCCTGACAACCACTGCCAAAGGACTACCAAGCACAGCACATCCCAAGTTTTCATACCTCATCGGGGGCCTCTTCGGGTGGAAGAGAGTGGGCAGAAAAGGAGGATAATAAGAAAAGAACAGCTCTTCAAACTTTACTTCGGTGGTTTTGACAGTGAGTGCTGCCGCCTGTAGCTCCACCAGCGCTGTGGCCTCCGCCAGGAGACCAGAGGAGTTCGCTTTCTCAACTTAGTTAGAAGATTGGATCAAACTGGGAAAAAGTGAGGACGCCGGTGGAGGAAGAAGCCTCGGAAAAGTTGTAGAAAGTACTCCGGTTGGCTCCGGGACTTATTTCCGCAGCCGGACCCGATCCAGCCTGATCCGAGGCGGCTCCCCGGGGCAGCGGTGGGCGATGACAGACGGCGGTCTACCAAGATGTTGACTCTGGACGGCCTGGAGATCATCGCCGTGCTGGTGGTCATGGGCCTCTTCATCAAAGTCCTGGAGCAGTTTGGGATGTTTGAGCCCGTCGGAGGGGAAGGTAATGGAACTTGCGGCAGATTTATGAACAATCGAAGAGTTGCAGTTTAACGGCGGCGTGGGCGTGTGCGGGCGTGCGTGAGCTTGGCACTCGGATCTGCAGTCTCCGCTCCCTCCGGTCCTGGGCGGGCTGCAGTCCTGTCTGAGGGTTTGGGTTACTCCGGTGCAACCCGGCCTCATCCCTGAGCCTCATACACACAAACACATACAGGGTAACGTTAGCTGTGTGTGAGGCCTCCTCCGCCCCAGGGGCGTGTGCTTTTACCCTTTAATCAATAACACTATGGGCAGAGTGGGTCTGAGTGCTGTGAGGGAATGTCAGACATCCACTCAGTGGAGGCATATAGCCTCGTATGGAGCTGCAGCAGGACCGAATATATCGGGATGTTTCATTTGCGTTGTGTCTGGCATCAACGATTGCGGGGTTAATTGGGTTGAACGCCTTTCTCTTATTTGGGGTGACCTTATTCAATTGTAGGAAATCAGTTACTCCGCTCACGCCCGCGTTATCTCCAGTCGGCTTTCCCCCTTCTCCGCGTTTTCCCTTCGCCCCTCCTTTGGCGGCGATGGGAAAGATGAGATTCAGAGGCTCTGATCGTTTCCCAGGGTGCACCTCTGCTCACTGGGTATGCATCAGACGGCAGCCGCACTCGCGGCGCATCTTAAGCCCTCGGCCCGCGAGCCCGGGATCTTCTGCTCTGCGTCACGGTGCGCCCTGCGGAACGGACGGGCGCTCTCGTTGTAATGCCCGGACCGCCGGGAGATTTGCTGCCGGCGGGAGGTTCCGGACAGCCACGGTGACACACCTGCTGGACCGCGCCCAGCCCGCAGCGTCCTGCCAACGCCTCCGCTCGAGCCAGACCCCCCCCCAGAAACACGCGGTCCACGCGCGACGCGTGTTGACTTGACAGTTGTTTACAGAACTTTGCTGACCTCATCAGTGTTCGGCCGCGTGCCAGCTCCTTAGTGAATACTTCAATGAATGAATCTTGGGCCTCTGACACAACAACATCATCCAAATGACAGAACGATGGCGTTACACTCTGTTTATCTGTTTTTAATCCTGCTCAGATCTCTGCGGCAACCACAGATTTGAGTCCCTTCACTTTATTTGTCACCATTTCTTTTATTCTGTTTGATCAAAGTGGTTATAAGAAAGCTATGAACCTTCCATTGCTCTAATGAGCAGCTCTGTTGATCTTCTACACACTCACACACGCACGCACACCCACACACAAACACATAGGAAGCATGCTGATGTTGTGTGTGAAGATGATGTGCAGCATATAGGCGAGGGGCACTCCTCTCTGGAAGGCTACGAGGTGTTGATAGATTCAGAGCTAATGTGTAATTGCCGCAGAAAGTTCTTAAATGGTTGGGATGTGGAAACTGTAGGCCGCGTGATGGGATGTTCCGCAGACGGATGGCAGCGGGCCTGAAAAAGAGTTTCCAATAATGACACATCAGCGTGACCCGCCCCTCCTCTGCTAACGAAACACTTCCGGTGCAGAATTTGTGGACGGCTGCACGTCTGCAGCCTTCAACACGACCATGAGAATGTGGCGAGTATCAAAGGTGCCTGCTTCCTTTGCCTCCGAAATTGGATGTGTTTGACATTCAGGTCCACTCTAGGGTGACTTCAAGTGCAACCTTGAGGGTTGCTATAAATTTAATATGCACATGCTCACATTCTTATGTATAATAATTCAAAATGATCCCACTAGTCTGTCCAGTGTATCTGCTTATTCTCAAATAACTCAAATAA